>JZKD02S1617086.1:18121-37409 GCA_000966675.3 Picea glauca
GCCTCAATGCATATCAAAGGGTTCCTTCATCTTCCAAAACGTCTTGGTTAGCGATCAAATTAGTTTGGTGTATATTGAAAAGTGAGTTTTTCAAAGGTTTTGAGTAATGCATGTTTAGTGGAGTTGACTAGTTGGTTGGTGAAAGAAATGTATCAAAAGATTCTAAAACGTAATCACAAAGGAAAAGAAAATCGAATAATAGATTCACATATAATAATACTATACGGGGAATCGAAGAAAACATAATAGAATCGAATAGAATTTATGAAGAAGATGCAAGTTCCCTATCATGTAGAATCTATCAATCAAAGATAATAACTCCCTAAGTGTCATAAGGGAATCCGATTGCAACGTCAGGTTAGTACCATTTACTTATTCATATTCCTCTTGGTGAGAGTAGGCATTAACCTTTGTATGTTGTCAAATTACCTAGGGGTCAAGTGGGCACCCTTAGCCGGGTTGATAAATTTACTTGCTTCATAGATGAATGGTTGAAAATAACTTTAGCCAAATCCATTGTTGGCCCACATGTCTCCACCTGAATAAACTTTGTGAAAACACTAAGAAAATTCATGTGGGAAAGATTGTGAAAACACCTAGCAATTTGATCCACTTTTGCAGGCAATATATTCTTAACAATTTTTTTCAATTGGATCCAATTTTGCAAGGTATATATTCTTAACAATATTTTTCAAGTCAAGAAGGAATAGTGTGGGCCATGGAGAGATCCTAACTTCTAGGCTTGTTTTAGGTTATTATTAAAATACCATGTGGTGTGTGACAAAGAATTGTCTAACCAAAGTTGTTGGTTATTAATTTTTAAGTTTAGGTACTAATGGAATAAGATTTGTAATTATTATAAATATATATATTTTTAAAGTAAATAACAAAACATTCATTATACTGAGAAATATTATAACTTTAATTTTAAGATATATAATGAGAAATGCTATAACTTTTAAATTAAAGATTTGCATCTTAAAGTTTTTTTCTAAATTCAATTTTTTTTTCCCTCAACACTTTATAAACTTTCTCTACATCAAAATTATTATGTGTGATTATTTACAAAACATAATTAAATAAATTAAAATGAGAATATTCCATGAATATTAATGTATAGTTGTTTTTTGTCTTAAATCTACATCAAAATTATTATGTGTGATTATTTACAAAACATAATTAAATAAATTAAAATGAGAATATTCCATGAATATTAATGTATAGTTGTTTTTTGTCTTAAATCTACATCAAAATTGTTATGTGTGATTATTTACAAAACATAATTAAATAAATTAAAATGAGAATATTCCATGAATATTAATGTATAGTTGTTTTTGTGTCTTAAATCTAGATAGCTAGTTAACAAATTCAATTTTTTTAGATGAGACATAACCATAATCTAAGGATTTAGATCCAACCCCAAATATACAAAGATTATCTAGAATGGACGTTGCTAATGTTGTCATGTCCCCACAGTGTGTCTTGCAATCGTGCACATCTTGAGGGTGTGCGACAATGCAACGTTTCACGCTTGGCTACTTGGCTACACCAAGGCTACTTCATTTGGACTACATCTCTTCACCTAGAGCATACCCATACTCCGTTCTAGGCTACTGACGAGTCACACTCCTACTCTAGTGCAACTCTTGTATACTTAGACATTTGTTAATTGCTTTAACACTTAGTCATTCTTAAGCATACATTCAAGAACATGAGAAGCCAAGAGAACAACACAACAAATGAAAGGAAAACATAGATATAGTGTCAGCAACACGAACCGTGCCTAAAAATCAACTAAGTCTTTGTTATATAAGAACAATTACAACATGAGCACTACCGGCTTGGTTTATAACTTTGGCAGAGTCAAACATTTCGCTCACCTCACCAAGACACTCATGAACAGATCCATCACCATAAGATTCTATGTCGCAATTGTCTCTATTGCCACCTACGGTGCACCTCAGATGTGCCTCCAATTGTAGACTTTTTGTCTCTTTGTTTCCTTAGACTCTGCCTCTTTGTTTCCACAAACTTCACATATTTTGGTTATGTCTCACACATGCCTCCACAGACTTGTGTTTCCTAGACTTAGCCAAAATCTGCCAAAGAGAATTTTTCCAATCTCTATCCATCGAACCCTCCTCCTCAAGGCAACACAAGTCCTCCCATAGTGGAGCGACTTGGCTCCTTGAGGGAGCTCCTTCTCTTCATTTTCCTCATTATCGCAAAGCTCTCCTTGTCTCCAAGTTCTTACCAAACTTCTTGTCTCTTTTGGTTGTGCGCCCCTTGCTTTTATATGGATTCCAAGGGTCACTTGTGTGAAACATTGCATCTCTTCAGTATGTCATGTCCCTTTGTGAATTGTCACACTCAACTGACTGTCACGCTCATCTGTGAACCCATAGTGCCCATCCAAGCCTTTTGTTCCCATCAATCGTTCATTTCTTGGAACGACGCGTGCCCCTTGCCTTGTGTACTCTTCGTGGGAGTGTCGATGGGGTTTTCCAACCTCTCCAACGTGCTTATGTTGTCGAGGGCAAACAGGTCCACTCCTTGGGCATGCTCCCAAGTTGCCCTGCCCTTTCCCAAACACAACCCAAGTCTCCATCAATCGTTCTAAGGCAAGTAAGGTGTGTGCCCCCTTGGTGCTGCATGTCACCATTGTGTGCCCAAGGTGCTCATGTCCACACCCAAACGTCTTCATTCATCCAACTGATCGCTTCCTTCCTTGTACTCTTCGTCCGTCCGTCGTTGAATCTACCCAAGGAGCACACACGATCGATGGGTGTCATGGGATACCCTTTCATCCTCTCCCACTTCAATTTGTTGTCACCCCCGACAACATCCATCAATTTTTGTGGCGTCTCTACCCCATCTTCGAATCTTATCGTTGCTCAATGACTGTTGCACACTTCACTTCAAAATTTCTCCTAAGTGTTGAACAATTGTGATCTTGTTCTTGTGCTCATACTTCAACCAATTCTTCCATGTCTCCGCACAATGACGTCCCCCATGCCTTGGACTGATTGGGTAGATAATCCAATTGTCATGCCCAACTCATGAGAATGCAGTTCCTCATGCTCGAACTTAGTCTTTTCTGTCACAACTCTGTCACTCTGTCCAACTCCAAAGACTAAGGTAAGTGTCCATCCTTGCCTCACAGTTGTTGCCATCGTCTGATCTTCGTCAAGGAGATCCTCCACAATGTCTAAGTGCTACACTTCAAATCTACTAAGGCATTCATACTCTAACTTTCTTCCTCAATTCAGTTCGTACGATCTCAAACCAAGGCAAAGTCACCCCTCACCTTGTTGTACTATGAAGTCACCCTAAAACAAAGTCTTCTACGACAAATTGACTCCATTATCCTCCTCTTGGCACAATTAGTCAATCTGCTGCAAGAACTACACATCCAGACTGCCTTTTCCTCACTACTGCGTCACCAGAACATGTTGTTGCGTCTTTATCTCTATGCCTTGGAATGGTTAGGCTTCACCCTCAACTATGTTTCCCAATGCAAGAGAAATGCCCATGTCCAACTACTCTCTTCATGCTGCAATCTCCTTGTCCACACAATCCTCCAAATGAAGGCAAGTACCCAACTCACCTCCTTTCGTCAAGTCACCTCAATGCAACTCAACATCTGCGATGAGTGTGGCCAACATGCCTACACTCCTCAAACGTCCCAATGAACTGTCCAAAGCACTCCAAGTAGAATAAGTCACCTCAGAGAACGTCCATGCCTTAGGCACGTTCGCACCAATACTTTTGTTGACTCCAACTAACGATCCCCACCAGATATCTGAGTCATCACACAATCGTCCAAAAGTCACCATGGCATGCTCTGCCTCATCCAATGTCCCATATCAAAGGCGAGCGAACACCACCCAAGTCACTTGGTCTGTGTTATGCCCATTCAGATTGAATGTCAACAATTCTTGGATGAATCCTTTGTTGACTCCATCTGTCTCTTGGAACTAAACTACCCTACATCCGCTGCAAGCATCCAAACTTTGGCATTATTATCATGACTATCAAGTCATTGCATGACCCATCAAAACTAGTCGAGGCACCAAGCACCAAGACGCCTCACCCATCCCCTCAACTCGGTATGAACAAACTTCACTGTCCACCACTGCTATGACTCATCCACCGCACCTCATCAAAGAGTTTGATAGCTTTCCCAAGCCACCTCCACAACTGCATCCAAATCTGTCTAAAGTCCACCATAGGACTTGTCCAAGCAAGTCATCCTAAGCTCTCCACACGTACGACTAACCAAAGCATCCCAAAATGTTGCATGACTTCTTCGAAATTGCACCACTTGAGTCACCCTCAAGTCTGTCGGTTTTCACCATAGAGACATAATACACTTGAACCACAAAGGCATCCATCTTCCCTTCAAAGAACTTGCTGCAACACTTGGAAAATACAAGAACTCAAGCCAACCATACCTTTCCAACGACATCATTCGCTGCAACCATGTTTTAAGTCTGTTGTCTTGGACCTTTTCTTGCCCACGCAATTGACTTTCCGCATGAACTCCCCTCAATTACCGTTCGTTGTGATACAAATTTGAGTCCATTCGTCCACTTCATAAATTCGTTTAAGTCCCAAATTTCCCATGCAACCAGTCAAACTCATCTCTAATGCCTTGCCATCTTCTCACCTTGACTACTTTCGCTTCAAGGCACCATGCACCCACAACTTGACTATCAAGTCATACTGCTGCTAACCGACTGTTGTAATTTTGAAAAGAGCTACCTCATCTGAAGGTTGCGGTCTACCCATCGTCCAACAACCCAACTCAACTCAATTGATGTTCTCAGTGATGCTCGACACGAAGACGTCGTGATAGAAACGTGACCAACCAACTACCTGTTGCAGAGCTGCTCTAGGCCGCCCTAGGTCATCCAACGCACCTAAGTGCTTCACCTCGCTGCAACCTAGAACTGCTCCCCCTTTGCAATAAATTATGCGATTGGCCTCTGCCTTTCGCTTCTGTGATCACTTCTTCAGTTATCTCTACAACAAGTCATGCAACATTTCTTCTGTTCAACTGCCTTTCCCAAGTTCTTGGATATTCAACGAACTCTACGCTTGGTCACACCAAGGTGTGCACAATAGGCCCGAAACTGRCTTCCATCATGAATCAACCYAACTGACTTTGCGACAAGTCATGCAACAAGTTCTGCAATGAGTTCTACGATCTGCGATTATCTCTACTACAAGTTGTGCAATAGATCTTGCATTCATCCGCCTTTCCCAAGTTCTYGGTTCTCTCAACGAACTCTGCGCTTGGTCTCTCCAAGGTGTGCACAATAGGTTTGACACRAATCAAACCAACCTCCCCATCGCACCATCAACCAAACCTTTGCCATAAGTCTAATGCAAAGTCTGGGATGAACAAATTTGCTGCATTGAACTGTTCACCAAGTCCACGCTCAGGTTTCCTTTGTGATGGATCAGTCCGTTGAACACTCACCAAACCTGCAGCCAAACTATTTGACCAAACAAGTGTGCCCTTCCCCCACCACTATTCCAGTTGTAGTAGTGGTGAAGAGCCAAGTTTGCTCTGATACCATCTATCATTGAGATAATGGTGAAGAGCTCCCCAACTCTTCTCCAAAATCTGCAACAAATATGCTTTGATACCATCTGTCACGTCCCCACAACATGCCTTGCGATCATGCACCTATCGAGGGAGTGCAACACCACAACATTTCACGTTTGACTGCTTGGAAACACCAAGGCTACTTCCTCCGAACTACGCTTATTCACCTAGAGCATATCCATACTCCGTTCTAGGTTACCGACAAGTCACACTGCTACTCTAGTGTAACTCTTGTATACTTAGACATTTGTTAACTTCTTTAACACTTAGTCATTCTTAAGCATACATTCAAAAACATGAGAATCCAAGAGAACAACGGAACAAACAAAAGACAAACATAGATATATTGTGGGTGACATGAACCGTGCCTAACACACAAACAAGTCTTTGTTATAGAAGAACAGTTATAACATGAGCACTACCAGCTCGGTTTACAACTTCGACAGAGTCAAACGACTCGCCTCACCTCACCAAGACACTCATGAACAGATCCGTCACCACAAGACTCTCTGTTGTAACCGTCTTCTTTGCCACCTGCGATGAATCTCAAATGTGCCTCCAACTACAAACTTGTTGCCTCTTCGTTTCCGTAGACTCTGCCTCTTCATTTCCACATACTTCATAGATTTTGGTTTTGTCCCACACATGCCTCCATAGACCTGTGTTTCCCTGACTTATCCAAAATCTGCCAAAGAGAATTTCGCCCTTGCCCAAATGCAACCCAAGTCTTCTTCAATTGTTCTAAGACAAGTAAGGTGTGTGACCCCTTGGTGTCGCATGTCACCATCGTGTTCCAAAGGTGCTCCTGCCCACACCCAAACGTCTTCGTTTGTTTAACCGATCACTTCCTTCCTTGTGCTCTTCGTTCATGCATCGCCAAATCTTCCTAAGGAACACACACGCTCGATGGGTGTCATGGGAGACCCTTACAAATGCCACAAATGGATTAAGAGGTATGAACAATTCTCATGGCATGACATTATAATGGGAAATTCTACAATCTTAACTTGAAGACTTGCATTGTAAAGCCAACTTCTAAATTAACAAAACTTTTGGTGCCATCAATACCTTATAAACCTCATCTATATTACAATTATTATGCAATTATTATGTTTGATTATTTGATGTCATTTTTTTTAACATAAATTGGGAGATAGTATATTAAGTAAAAATTGCGGCAATGCACACAATGAGATTACAAAAGAGAGGCAGTCTTATAAAAGAGAGTCTGGATAGAGAAGGTTAATGTGAGATGACGGGAGTCGTGGCAGTTGCACGAGGTCGTCGAGGCAGGAGGTGGTTGCGTGGAGGAACAATAAGCTGATTATTATATGAGGGGAGGTCATTAGGGGATAGGATTAAAAACAAAATCACCATTGATACATAAAAATCCCCCATTTTGCCTCTTATAGTATGGTTAGCTTGCTGGTCCGCTAAAGAATTGTTTTGTTGTAAGACATGTAGAAAATACATTCACGAAAAGGCATGTAGTGAAATTTGGATTCGACGGAATATGGAACACAGTTGAGCGTCCCAAGTAAGTGATCCCAGTTTGAGGTGTCTAATGGTGTTTTTAGAGTCCCTTAGAATAACGAGCTTGTGAACATTTCGAGCTCCAACTAAAGAGAGTCCTTGAAGTAGGGCATAGGCTTTTGCTTGGTTATTAGTAACCCGACCAAGATTCCAGGAGTAGGTAATCTCTAAAGTTCCTCTAGGGCCAAAGAGAATCGCACCCATTCTTGCCACCTCGAATTATTTGACGTCTCTTTATGAAAGGCCAATTATGAGATTTTATTGGAACACTATTTTTATTTGATGGAATTGTAAATTTTACATACATAATCTAGAGGTTTTCAAGGTTGTTGAATCTATTTATAATTGTATTCAACAAAATTAAAATCATTTGAACAATTAAAAAAAAAACACCAAATAATTGATTTATTATACAAAAAATTATTTATTTAATCTTATAATAAATTACCCTTTTATGTATATTATATTAAAAAATTTATTCTACTTAAATAAATATTTTATAATAATAATAATAATTTAATTTTAAGGTTAGTGTCAAGCTTGACGTCAAATTGGTGTATAAGATCCCCTCCATGCAACTATTTGATCCGTAAAGTCTACTGAAATCTACAAACCCTATCCTATCCTATCCTATCCTACCCCTTGGATTTGGAACTCTAAAGAGAAACATATATTCTTAACCATTACCCTTTTTTCCAAAAGTGAAATTTGCTCAAAATTATATTAGATATAATTTTCTTTACATACTATCATTCAGGTGTTACAATCATCCCCGAAGGACAAAGTGACTATATCAAATCACTTAAAAGGACACATCAAAAAACCAAAAATTTGCAAGTTACAATATAACATGGCAGAAACTAAAATCTGTCAGGTTATTATAGTCACGATCTATCTGAGAATCAACAATAAAGTATCACAGCTTCAAAAAAGGACTATATTCGTGGCAGGAAACCTATGTAAGATTATCAATATATATTAAGGTACTGTATCGGCCTTGGTTCACCCGGATCACATTGATAGTAGGACATCCTTCCTTCCTGTGCCTAGAGAGCTTCCTTGAATAGCTTGTCCGCTTCCTTATTAAATTCTTTGTATATATGAAAGAAACTTAGAGTCTGAAAATAATTGTAAAGTTCTTTGGTGCGTTTCTTCCAGCCCTCGAGAAAGCAGACATCCAGCTTTGCCTTGCCCTTCAACCAATCTATGATCACTCTAGAGTCACCTAAGGCTTGAAGCCTTCGGATATTTAGATGGATAGTTAAAGTTAGAGTAGCCCAAATGCCCATTAATTCAGCCTTTGTATTTGAACCTGTACCCACATTTAGACACCGTCTATAAACCAGGTTATTTGATGTTTTAATAACACCTCCCGCTCCACAGGTTAATTTATCGCTGCTTACTGCCCCATCAAAGAATGCCATGGCTGTTATTAAGGATTTTGTATTAGATTTGGAACTATAAAGACAAACATATATTCTTAACCATTCTACTCATTCAAATTGTTAGATTATATTATTATATTTAAAAAAACATTTATTTAATCACCCTTTACATGTAATTTTATTGAAAAGTCTCACTTATTATGGAATTTACATGTAATTTTATAGAAACTAATAATGAAAAATCTCACTTATTATGGAATCTAATAATGAAAAATCTCACTTTTCTGAATGGAAAACTGTTTCGCAGCCTTCATTTCCCTTTGAGTATCTTAAGAATTGCAATCTCTGCCATTTAAATCTGATACAGTTTTAAAATTAAGAAAAAATCCTGTAGGTTCTGTTTGTTTGCGACAGAGTTAGCTTATTCGTTAAAAAATTTCTCAAGAATTTTTTCTTTTAAAAAAGCAGAATCTAGCTAACACTTTTCAATATGTTGTGCAGTGGAGGTGGCAAGCTTGAACAGCGTCCACGAATGAAATTACGTTAAACCCTGTGAATTACTCTCCAATTGAATGGGACCTCCCAAGAACCTCTGATTTCGCAGCAGCATCAGCAACTCCAACGGACTCCACTCAGCCATTAAAGAAAGAAGAAGAGACAACGAGTTGTGGGTCCTTTCGATTAAAAAATTAAAATAATTTTTTGAGACGCTGCGGAAGGCCAGAGATAAAGAAGGGTTAACAAGAGTTTAAGGTCTCATGGCAGTTGAAGAAGATAAAAAAAATGGAGGACTGGGAGGCATGGATGGAGGAGACCGCCTTGTTCTCGCCTAGCCTGCTTCAGTCAGCCGTCACCCCTCCGCCTTCCCCTGCACCGTCCAACTTTTCGGACGGGGACGGAGATCTATCGTTGAGGAAGAGAATGATGCAGGCTCTGAGGTACATAAAGGATTCCGATTCCACCGGGCAGAACGTGCTGGCGCAGGTGTGGGTGCCCGTTAGACAGGGGGCTAAACACATGCTCACCACCTGCGGGCAGCCCTTCGTTGTGGCCTCTCCCAATGGTGGTCTCTTCCAGTACCGTACTGTGTCCTTGACTTATCTCTTCTCCGCCAGGGAGGAGGGGGAGGATGAGGAGGAGGAAGGTGGTGACGGGCATGGGCACTCCCACGCGCTTCTGGGCCTACCCGGGAGGGTTTTCCGGCGGAAATTGCCCGAATGGACGCCCAATGTGCAGTACTACTCCGTGAGTGAATACCCCCGTGTCTCTCACGCTCAGCACTATAATGTTCGGGGGACTGTGGCTCTTCCGGTGTTTGAGCCCTGGGGCCAGTCTTGTGTCGGCGTGGTGGAGCTCGTAATGACTGCGCAGAAGATTAATTATGCCCCCGAGGTCGAGAAGGTTTGCAGAGCCCTCCAGGTATGTTATACTTTCATTTCTTTGGCTTAGGTGCCAGATCTCAAGGGGTAGTTTTTCTGCCAAAATTGGAGGGACGGACCAAAGCCAAATCGAAATCGAAAGCGAAAATGGAACCCTTAATTGCACAGTTTTACTCTACAGCTCTATATGGACGAGATGTGTTACATCCTCTCTCTTTATTGCGTATAATAAAAAAAAGTTGAGTTACATAAAAAGCTGATCAGTTAATAAATATATAAGATAAATTAAATTAGCATAGATCCATGTTATGCTTAAATCTTTTAAGAATCTATAAATTTGCATCTTAAATATTTTAAGATAAATTAAATTAGCATAGATCCACTAAATTTTTTAAGAATTTAGAAATTTACATCTTAGTTAAATTTTTTAAGAATTTAGAAATTTGCATCTTAGTTTAATTTTTTAAGAATTTAGAAATTTACATATTAGTTTGTATTTGATATTTTTTGATGTTTAATAATAATAATAATAATAATAAATAATAAATTGGTATAAATTCATTTTAAAGCTTTTAAGAAGAAAAAGATTTTTGACTTATTTATTTTTGATATTTCTTGATATTTAATAAATCTGAGTTTAAGATAGATCTTTGTTCCCACATATATAACCATTATGAAACATCTAAGGATTATGTAATATGAAGTACTACATACACCGAAAGATTTGTCAATCCAAAAGCTAGCTTTTGGAGCAATTCCTTGGGTTGATGTAATAGTAACTTAAGTCACTCCAATGCACTCACATCGCATAGAGGTGCCTGTCTGCTTTGTGTATTCCTTTTTCCACTCTCTTCTCAACAGCATGTTTGTCCCTCTGACCTCACCAAAAATGTCCTACTTACAGAAACACAAATAAGTACATGTTTGTCCCTCTGACCTCACCAAAAATGTCCTACTTACATAAACACAAATAAGTACAGATTTGTTTCTCTTTTCTCCCTTCCTTTTTAAGAGATACTTGAAAATTACATGGAAAGAGTTACCAACTGTCCTGACCTTCCAGAAAGAGTCAAGAGTCAAGCTTACATAAGATGCTGCAACAAGGGGTCACTGTGCCACCTAAGTTGCCCAGGACTTGCCCTGGCCCCAACTGGACCACCGGGAGTGGTTAGACTCCATGATACTCCATGTTTGTTGGAACCCTGGTGGGTGGGGTAGCAAGCCATCATCTTCACCTTTGAACCGACACTCATCTTCACCTTTGAACCCTTTGAACCGACACTATATTGGCAAAATGCTGCCTTTTGAAACTTGACTTCAGAAAACTCTTTAATTTCTATTATGTTTGGACTAAACATTTGAAAACACCATTGCAGGCTGTCAATTTGAGAAGCTCTGAAATCTTGGACCACCCACAGGTGCAGGTAAATGGTTCATTCCTTTCATGTGTTTGTTTTGCCATGATTTATTTATTTATATTTTGTGCTGCAATGAATGCCTCTTCTTGAAATGGATTTAGCTGATGATTATTGAGGGAGGATATATGTTTGACCAGATATGTAATGAGGGTCGCCAAGCTGCACTAGCTGAGATTTTAGCTGTATTAACTGCAGTTTCTGAGGCACATAAATTGCCATTGGCTCAGACTTGGGTTCCATGCAGGCATCGAAACATCATCGCTACCGGGGGTGGCAAGAAGAAAAATTGTGCGAGTTTTGATGGAAGTTGCATGGGACAAGTCTGTATGTCTACAATTGATTCAGCATTCTATGTAATTGATGCTCACATGTGGGGATTTCGAGATGCATGCACTGAGCACCATTTGCAGAAAGGGCAGGGTCTCCCTGGAAAGGCATTTGCATCCAATCAACCATCCTTTTCCAATGATATAAGTAGCTTCAGCAAGACGGAATATCCACTGGTGCACTATGCACGCTTGTTTAACTTAGCAGCCGCAGTTGCTATTCGCCTCCGAAGCACTCACACTGGCAATGATGACTATATATTGGAGTTCTTTTTGCCCACAGACTGCAAAGACAGTCAAAATCTACAAATGCTATTGAAATCTGTTTCTGTCACTATGCATCATGTATGCCAAAGTTTACGGATGCTGACTGACAAGGAGCTGGAAGACGAAAAGCTACTAGAAGTTTCAAAAGAGTTTGAAAGCTTCGACTGTCAGAACGAGTTTCCAGAGGATGTGCAATGGACAAATTGTAATAATATTTCAAGGATATCTCCAGAATTGCAAATTTCTCCAGGGGCTGAGTTTGTTCAATGCCAAGAGAGGAAACAAATAGTTAGGCAAGATTCTTTCCAACAAGCTTTGCAGGCGGGGAGTGAGGGGGATCAGAATGAAATCCAGATGGTGCAACATCCCATTACCTCATTACCTTTTGTCAGTTGTCAGAAACAACAACCAGAGCTTGAAGGATCAAATCTATCAGATTTGAAACATCACCGACATGAATCAGCTCAGATTAATAAGGAAATTTCAGCTGTTCTTGCTAATGATGATATTTTGTGTTCCGGTTCATTACAAGAGCATACAAACATCAGGAAGGGACTTGAGAAGAAGCGAGGTAAAATGGAGAAAACGATCAGCTTAGAAGTTCTTCAGCAGTACTTTGCTGGAAGCCTGAAAGATGCTGCAAAGAATATTGGTGGTAAATACTTTATCCAAATCAATTGCAAATTTTTTGAGTCATTGATTTTGTTTTGCATATTTCGAATAATCATAACAGGGAAAAAGAGATAATTTCAAAAAGTCATAACAGGGAAAAATAGATAATTTCAAAAAGTCATAACAGGGAAAAAGAGATAAGAGAACAAAACTCAATTGAAAAAAGTTGCTTATTGAAGATGGATTATTTGTGGTCTGTTTTATCCCACTGCCTCTTTTTAGAGTTTTGCAATTGGCAAGTATGGTATCAGCCTATCAGGTGATTTCCTTTGTACAATGGTGGTATGCTGTTCCTGCTATTTCTTCTGGTAAAGTAGTCCATTTCCATGTTCCATCAGAACAAACAGCTGTGGCTTTCTATATTATCAATAACCTTCAGAATCATATTTTGTTTCGGGCTCTCAATGGTGGCATGCTAAGTTTTGAAAGTGGGATGCTGTTAAAGCCCCCACCAGGGTTCAAGTCTCACCTAGGACATGCTTGTGCGTGTGCACGTGTTTATTGTGCATCAGTGCTTGCAACAGCGGTTGGGGTCAGGTGCAAGTTCTGGGTGAATTTTGGCATAATATCTACTCCTTGGTTGCTGCAGCTTAGCCCAAGGCTTGCTTTCACAAGTCTGCGTGCTTGTATTCATGTTGACCGGAAGCATACATTAAAGAAATGTTTTGTTTTGGGAGATAGGTTCACGTGGGGTTGGCTGCTGATTCATTTTACTCATAGATTCTCAATGCCTATATGTGCCATACTTGAGAGAAAGTTACTCTACTGTTTTCTGATTTCAACTTTACCCTTTCTATAACTTACCATCCCAATCAGGGATATATAGGGAAGATATATAAAGAATCTCTCCACGTAATAAAAAAATTTTCAGGGCATTTTTTCTTCCATGATCACCGAGTCAAAAGTTTTAAGTAGAAATAAAAGTAGCTTGTCGAATTTCTCTCATATACCTTCACATATTTGGGTGTATGACTTTCTCTCATGTCCCTTCTGAGAAGAGGACAAAGTTGGATCCTACAACAGAGAAGGGGATCCCAGTTGGATACAGTGAGGTCTCAAAGGTCTATCGGATCTACATACCAGCACTGAGGAGAGTTGTTGTGAGGAGAGATGTTAGATTTGTGGAGGATAGAGCCTTTCAAAGATCTTGTGAGTTGAGAGATAGAGTTGAGGAGGTCCCACAAATATAGGATGATGCATCTCAGGAGACACAACCACATGTGTCTAGTACACCGAGTTCATGAGTGATTGGTCCACCCAGTACAACTACAAGATCATAGGTGTCTGGTACACAAACCACTAGTGCACGTGCTTCAGGATCTCATACTTCTATGGTGAGATCTATGGATGAGATTGAGGGGCATGAGGTTACTGCTCCACAGGAGGTTACTTCAGGGAAAAAGAAACCGAGATGGTTTCAGGAAACCTTGAAGGAGGCCAAGGTGTATGTTGGTGAGCCCAAGAAGTTATTGAGAGAGCAAAGCACCAGAGAAGTTTGGTTCCTACTTGGCCATGGTGACTAGCATCACAGATTCCGAGCCCACTACTTTTGAGTAGGCAGCAGCCCAACAGGTCTGGAGAGATGCCATGCAGGAGGAGTATGATTCCATTATGCGGAACGATGTGTGGGAGGTGGTGCCTAGATTAGAGGGGAAGTCAGTGGTGACTTCTAGGTGGTTGTACAAGATTAAGTATGCTGCAGATGGCAACATTGAGAAACACAAGGCTCGATTTGTGGCGAGAGGATTCTCTCAGGTTGAGGGGATTGACTATGATGAGACATTTGCACCAGTTGCGAGATATACTTCCATTAGGAGTATCATGGCCATTGCAGCAGAGATGGGTTGGAAGATCCATCAGATGGATGTGAAGATAACATTTCTGAATGGTCTTATAGAGGAGGTATACATTAGCCAACCACAGGGGTTTGAGGTGTTTGAGCATTGTATGGTCTGAAGCAATCTCCACGAGCTTGGTATTCCAGGATTGACTCTTACTTGCTGCAGATGGGATTTGAGAAGAGTGAGACGGATCCGAATCTCTATTACATTGTTTGTGGAGAGGATACTCTCATTCTTATCCTATATGTTGATGACTTATTTATCACTGGAGGGGAGGAGTTGATTGGAAGAGGGGTCTTGCTTCAGAATTTGAGATGAAGGACATAGGACTGATGCATTATTTCTTGGGGATGGAGGTTTGGCAGGAGGATGGGCACGTCTTTCTAGGACAGGGGAGGTATGCAGATATTTTGAACAGATTTAAGATGGAGGATTGCAGACCCATGTCGACACCTATGGTCACCAATTGGAGGAAGCTTAGTGCTTCTGAGTCTGAGTTAGTGGATGTCACGAGATATCGTCAGTTGGTTGGTTCATTGATGTATCTGGTCAACACTAGACCAGATATTTGTTTTTTTGTGAACACTCTCAGTCAGTTTATGGTGGAGCCTAGGAGAGTGCACTGGATCGCAACAAAACATGTTTTGAGGTACATAGAAGGGTTAATGGAGTATGGTTTGGACTACGTCAGGGGTGATGGGGTCAGGTTGATTGGCTATACAGACTCAGATTGGGCAGGATGTGCAGTTGACAAGAAGAACACTTCAGGGTGTTGTTTCGAGTTGGGATCAACAGTTGTTTCCTGGTTCAGCGGGAAACAAAAGTTAGTTGCACTGAGTTCTGTTGAGGCAGAGTATATGGCAGCTAGTTAGGCCAGCTGCGAGGATATTTGGCTTCACAAGTTATTGGTTGGTCTATTTGGTCATGAGTTGATGCCTACAGTGATTCACTGTGATAATCAGAGTTGTATCAAATTCTATGAGAATCCAGTCTTTCACGATAGGTCAAAGCACATAGAGATCAAATACCACTTCATCCGTGATTGGGTTAAGAGAGGAGCAGTTCACCTTGAGTACATATCTACTGATGAGTAGATTGCTGACATTCTCACGAAGTCTTTGCTAAGGGGCAAACATGTCTACTTCAGAGACAAGATGGGAGTGGTGAAGAACACTTTCCTTTGTAAGAGGGAGTGTTAAGTTTTGGTACCTTGGGAAGTGGTCCCCTAGTGTTATTGATGTGTCTAACACTAAAGGGGGGAAAGTACCCTTCCACACTTTATTTTATGTTATAAAGTCAAAGTGACTTTATGAGCTCATTGAATGCTAAAGTGACTTAGGAAACTTAAGTGACGGGGGAGATTTAATCTCCACCCTAGATCTTGGAGAGCTAAGATTTGATCTCAGCCCTTGATTCCTAGGGTTAGCAAATGAGAAGACTAAAAGGCAAAAGTGAGAGAGGGGGGGGGTGCATTATTGTTCTCTTGCATGAGAAGTGAGGAAGAGGAGGAGAAAGGATTTGTGGAGAAGAGAAGAGGGGCACATTTATTGTAGAGGAAGAGGGCGCACTTGCTATGGAAGAAGGGGGCGGATTCCAAGGAGGCTACAGTGCATATGTTCCCTTGTGCTGGGTGCAAATCCCAAGAGAGCTGTCTGTATTGAATGGTGAAAGGACAGCACAAATTCTTGAGGAAGAGGGCACAATTTTCTAGGCATCTTGCTGGCTCAAAGTTCAAGGAAGAAGAGACGAGTTCTGCAGGAAAGAACAGTGCTGAAGCTGAGGCAGAGGGCGCAAATTCCTAGGCAGAAGACTGGCTCGAATTTCAAGAATGAAGGGGCTGCTAACTCAAGATAAATTAGCTGTATTAAATTTGTCATTAAATGTTCAGATCTCTGCTGTAAACATTTCATTAAGAGCTCCATAATAAAATCCTCTTCACTAGTTTTCCCCTTGGGGGTTTTTCCAGGGTCACGTTGACCAAAAATCATTGTGTAAAAATCTGTGGTGTGCATATATTATTATCAGCATTTAAGTGGTAAAGATCAGAGGTGTATTTCCTGTTTTAATGTATGTTGAAAGAGCTAACAGTGGACAGCAAAACTTCCTTAAATTAACCTTTCAAACAACAGCATTAAATGAGCAGTAAATCAGTTCTAAAGGCAGTCTTAAAACAGTGGCAAAATGGACCTGTTAGTGAACTTTGAATAGTCCCAAAACAGACCTGAGTTGGCTGCCTAAAGAGCCTCGGAAATTTTCAGATAGGACATAAGGGAAAATCATGCCAATGATAGGAAAGAGCTATCTCCAAGTAAAGTATCCAAGTGGAGTCCAAATAAAGCTCCCTTTTCCGAACATAGAAAGCTTTTTCTTTGAGAGAAAAGTCAAGAAAGAGAACTTTTATAGCATGGAAGCTTTCTAGGAGTGCAAGTTAACATGGAGAAAACTTGCTTTAGAAAGCAAGGCAAGTCAAAGATTCCATCTCAAGTGGGGTGCATTGGTTAGGATAAATGCCATGTGTCGACCAACTAGTTATCCTCCATGAGTCCTTTCAAATGGGGGTGCACTTCTCCTTGGGCTCTAGAAAGATGGCACATGTCTACAAGTAGGGCGCAACCCATCTAGATCAACACATAGGACATGACCATGAAAAAGCATATGTTGGAACTAGATTAGGGTGTACATCTCCACTGCTAAAAGTAGGTTGCATCACCAAATACCAAAATGCTGAGAATTGTCTGAAAACTGAAAGCCATCTTCACTGCAAGAGGGTGACCTAGGGTACTTGCTAGAAAAGCAAAGTGCATAAACCCAAATTTTCCATGTGCTTTGATCATCACCAAAATTGGCCTAAACACTGTCTTCCATAGGGTATCCAAAAATATGATCCATCTCAAAAATGTAAAAACCTAATTTAGCATGTTCTCTAATCATCATCAAATCTGAGGCCTACGCACATCTGTATAAATGGTATCCAAAAACATGACTAGTTTTTGAAAATATGGACTTTCTAAAAATAGAAAGTTATCCAAAAAAAGCAAGTTGGAAAAATTGAAAATACCCATTTGGATCTCTCACTTCCCATGCATGCATCAAACATTGAGCGGGGACCTTGCTGAACTCAAACACTGTCAACTTGGCATTGGTATGAGCGGTGCATTGATCCTTGAAGATAGTTTCTCTAAAGAACTCATGCAAGAAACCTATCTAATCTCTAACTCCGAGAATGAAGGTCTATGATAATGTGTGAAGTTTGACTAAGGCACCCACGGATTCTCAATGCCGAACGATGAGCTTTTGATGATAAGTTCATCCCATAATGTATTTGTGAGCCCTAGACACTGAGTGATGAACTTTTGATTATAAGTTCATCCCATAATGTATTAACTGTCAATGCCGAATGGTGAACTTTTTGAAAAGTTCATTCTACGTGAACACATGTGAAGGAAAACATGCAATGTTCCAACTTATTCGACAACGTAAAGCCAATACTTCCTAGAATTGCTTGTTTGAGGGTGTATAGTTCTTTTAAAGAAATCAAGGGGAAGATTGGGTGTATTAAAAATAACCACTAGGAATCTTAGATACACTTTTAGAAGTAAAGTAAGTGATAATAAATTAAACTATTGTGATAAATTCTCCAAAATCTGGTGACTTGATAAGAGAAGAAAATTTTACTAATGTTTGACAAATGACCAAGAAATAGGTCAATAGGACTAGAGAGTACAACCAGTCATCAATAGACTATTGGATTGTCCATAACATTCCTAGATGCTGAAAAGTTAGAAAAATAGGAAATATACAATTGACAATAAAAAAGGAGAAAGTAGCAAGATCTAGGTGAAGCAGAGGAGGAAAACCCTAAGAGGCGCAAGGCCCTAGCTCAACATTAACATCATCACTGGAAAAAAATAATAAGTAAAGGTAGAAGAGGGAGAAGAGGTGTATCACTGTCACTCTCTATCATTGTGAAGGGACTGATGCAAAGCATGTTGATGTCCTCTAAAGAGTACTCGGTGCTAAGAGGCCGTGGTTGCACAATCCTGGGAGGAGCTTGGAGCAAAACAAATTGTCCCTCCTAATCAATGTTTTAAAAGTCAAAATTGGCCAAGGGTTAGAAACTTAGATTGCACTTGGATTGGAATCGTATTGAAATTGATCGATGATTCGGTTGTTGAATTAGGTTACTAAAAATACATAAAATTTGAAAATTAAAAAAAATTATATTCATGTACAGTAGTGTTGAACTGATTGGTTTGACTAGTTCCATATTGAACTATCTGGTTTGATAAGGAATTGGTCACTGAATTGGTTCAAGGGCTGGTCCATCCTCCTTTAGGGTCAAATCGACTGGTAATTGTTTCAGTTTGGTTAGTATTTAGAACATTGCTCCCAAGATCATAGGCCAAGGGGAAGAACTTCCTAATAGAAGTTTGGTTGCTCGAGTGGATCCAGTGGGTAGTACTTTGCATGGTGCGAGCTTGGCATTGAGATCTCCTAGGGGCAGGTAGCCTATTGGTCAGGGGGAGGAAGTTAAATATCAACATTATAGAGATCTCTTGATAAGTGGTGGGAGAGTGCATGGCTTGAGCTTGGTGCTGAGATCTCCTAGGGGCGAGGTACCTATTGGTCAGGGGGAGGAAGTCCAATATCAACATTGTAGAGATCTCTAGATAAGTGGTGGGAGAGTACATGGCGAGAGCTCGGGGTTGAGATCTCCTAGGGGTGGGGTGCTTGTTGGTTAGGGAGAGGAAGTCAAATATCAACATTGTAAAGATCTCTAGATAAGTGGTGGGAGAGGGCATGAGTGTTAGGAATAACAGATGCTTTGGCAATTCCATATTGATACTTGTAAT
>JZKD02S1617086.1:66755-97421 GCA_000966675.3 Picea glauca
TAAATAAACATCACTTATATCCAAAAATTACAACGTATTCTATTCATATAAAATGAATATACAATCCATAAGTTCAATGACTAAGAATTAAGTTATATATAAAATATAACTTAACATATATATAAAGTATAATTTTACATAGTATATAAAGTATTATTCGTACATAATAGTCCAACGTTTCATTTTACTATTTAATGATCATTTTTTGGGACCTTTTTTTATCCTCTTCCCCCCTTTCCATTATATTTTGAAGTTTCGAACTCAATTGATTTTAGCGTTTAAGAGCTCTTTGAATCGTGACCTCGAATGCTGTAATTTCGGTTGACTTGACTATGTGGCTTATGCTTTAATTTTTTTTGCCAAAGGCTATTTTAATGCTCGAATCATGATCTTACAATTCAATGCAATAATGATGTATACTTCCCGAAGGCCATTTGCATGGAATTAGGATGCAAATGCTAAGGAAAAAGGCTCATCAGTTTATCTTCCGAGGATTCATGCTGCTAAATATGAGCTTCTTTGCTAATTGTGGTTCGATTTTTTTGTTTAAGTGTCGACATCGTATTCACTCAAAGATCTGAGAAAATGCAGATACGCTCTGGGGAGGGAAAGTAAAGATTCATTTCTGTTTGGATCATCAAGTGAGTTTTGGGGAGTTTTGGTTCTCGTGCCTCAAATAAGAATACACGCTTTGTAATTTCATTGGTTATTGACATATGTATGATGAATGGTACATGGCTATAACACATTGATAGTTTACACTTGCAAACATTTAAGTTCTAAGTACTTGTTTCAATTGAGCTATGCTATTTAAGTTATATTCATTTGAGCTCATTTACAAGTTGTTTTCTTTTACACTTGACTTGTCTTATCTCTTTAGAGAAGATAATAAACCCTTAGTCAAATCAAGTCTTGATCTTCTCCAGTCTATATACAACGATAGAGCTTAGTTTTAACCCGTAGGAATAGCCTCTTTAGGTTAGGAACCCTATCCTTAAAGTGTGAGGAAAGGCAACTAAAGTGACAATGGGTGGCTTGCCTATCCATTGTCCCAAGCTCTCCTTCGCAGGGTGGGACTTTCCCTTAGCGAGAGTTTGAGTGGAAACATGGCCTTTGTGTCCTTACAAATACTTTGGACAACAAAGCTCCCATTTTTTTTTGAATTTTGTATGGGTGACCAAAAGACTCTGCAATGAAATGCCTTGCCACCCTTTCTTGTCCAAAGGTAGTCCTTAGGCAATGTAGTGTCTCAATAAAAATTTTCAAGCCTCCTTTCTTGTAATTTCTCTCACTATCGACTTAGCATACATGGTCTAGGACTAAATCCCTGTTTCAATTATACCAAGACCACCCAATGCCCCAATGGGTGAAACATTGGTCCCGAGCAAATCCTATAAAAGCCTTTGCCATTAGTTGTATTGGCCCAAAGGAAGTTTCCAAGAACCTTCTCTAGGGAATGGTATGCTAGTTTTGTAAAGACCCAATGATGCAGGAGCATTGTCAGCAAGTACATGTGGCAGGACAACTCAGTGCCTGAGGACCAATTCGAAGCCTTGAACGTGAGCCGATACTGCAGATATTTTGTAGCTGATAGAAAACAATAAAAGGAAAGATCACACACGTAGAGACAAAATGAGCACGCGTGACCTGGGAGTTAACCCTAGTCTCGATGTAACCATAATTAGGTAGAATTTATTTTGTTTTCTTTTGTATAAAGAGAGGTTTTGTACGCCCTGAAGAAGGGTTACGAGAGTTATGAGCAAGTAGGAATTTGTGAACAGTAGTTGTTGCTTTGAATTTTTCTGTAACCATTTTTCTTGATTTTGAATGAAGATAACAGAGGAAAATTGATCCAATGTATGGTGTGAATATTGTTTGCAATTTCCCTGTTGTTGTTGTAAATCTTTTCGAGAATGAATGAATCTTGTTACGAGTGTATGTAGCTTTGAAATGCTTGCATAAAATTTAAATCACTTTTCTTCGTGAGCCGGTGCAAGGTGTGCACACAGTCCGTAGGGAGTGCATTGACAGGGTGTGTTTCGACTCGTAAATCTCAGAAGAAATAGCGCAAGATTTTCTTGGCAGGAAGTGCAAAGCGATTGCCGCAAGGAGTGCACAGTCATCACAAGAGCTCAATCTTGTGTAAAGATTTGTTGCAAAGAGTGCATAGGTCTGGAATTCGATGAAGAGTCGAAGCGACTCCGTAAAGAAGTTGAAAGATGAGAATAGAGAAATGCCAGGAAGGCGGGAAATAATTCTTTTCAAGAATCTTTGGATCTGAAATTGACGAATTTCCCGAAAAAGAAAGAAGTTCTTGGGAGATCGAAATCTCTAAGGAGATCCAGCTCCGGAGGGATAGAAATTTCCAAGAATTGTGAACGATATCCAAGAAACGGACTCGCATGAAGGATAAAGGTCGAAGCCTTTAAATCTTCCAAAAATATTCTAAGTTAGAAGAAAGCATAAGCTTAGGGGAAAAGACTTGGACCATCCGATCTAAGGGCAAAGCAAAGATCTCAGTTGTTCGATCCGAGCACCAGAGAAAATATCTCAGTCGTTCGATCCGAGAACCAGAGAAAAGATCTCAATCATTTAATCAGAGCGCAAAGAAAGGATCACAACCGTCTGATCGACGCGCAAAAGGATTGTAGCCGTCCGATCAAGGTAAAGTGCATTAACATTAAATCTTTGAAAGTGTACAGGAGAAGCAGGGTCATGAAATTCTTAAATCATCGGAACTGTCCATCAAGACAAGACATGTGACGAGAGACCAACACTTCACTGATTCACAGGGTGAAAAGGTCAAAGGGAAAAGTCGTGAGGATTCACAAAGTGCGAACTCGCGAAAGGATCAGAGCCGTTGATCGTTCTGAAATCATCGAGACCGTCCATCGTCAAGGAAGACACGTGGCAAGAATCTAAAATTTCACTGACTCGTGACTCAGAGAAGTCAAAGGTAGAGTTACAAGAACTCGCGAGTCGTGAAATTGCGATTTGATCACAACCGTTCATTGAAGGAGGGAGCTGAACTGTAGATCTGGTTTTGCCAGAGGTTCGTGACTCAGGGAACTAGAAGTTAGAGTTCTGGGAACTCGCAAAACCCGAAATCACGAAGATTTGATCTGAGCCATCCGATCAAGGAGAGATTTGGACCGTCGATTGTCTAGGGAGACGATTTGCGATGTGTGAACTCGCGAGACATGAAGTCGCGATACACAAAGTTTCGAAGCGCCTTTCGTTTAGGCGACTGGTCATAGCCTTGGTCATGTAGAGGAAGGGGCTTAACCAGGAGAGCTAGCGCCTAAATACGTTGAAGCTTTGAAAGTGTTAAGGGGAAGCCCGTGGGTTCCATAGAAACTGCGCCTTAAGAAGAAGGGGCCTATTCAGTTGATTGAAGGTTCTTGAGAGGCCGAGGAGTTAGTCAGACTCAGTTTTTTGATCGATCCTAGATCGAGAGGTCGTGCAAACCTTAGGAGAGAAGGGGGGTTTGCAACAAGTGGTATCAGAGCCGATTTTCATTTGTAGATTTCAGGCGAAGGAGAAAAATAAATCGAAGTTGTACTCTGTGTGTGAGAGACAGTCAACACAATGGCATCGAGGAGATGAGGGAAGCCACCTTTATCCAATCGTGTTGTAGAAAGGGAGATGCGAGAACTTCGTGCAAGGATGGAAGCGATGGAGGCAACGCAGAGAAGAGCACTTGATGCTGGGGACGTCAACGATGCAGAGAGTGAAGATGTAGAAGTCAAAGAAGCTGCAGGGGAACACGTCGCCGAAGAACGCTTGCTGAGAGCAGTTGTTAGATTGGGAGCTAGAGCCAAGATAGAGGTCCCAATGTATTAAGGAAATTTGGATGCTGAAGAGCTGCTGGATTGGATAAGGTCCATGGATAAATATTTCGACTATGAAGATGTCAATGGGGAGAAAAGGGTGAGACATGATGTCACCAGGCTCAAAGGACATGCAACATTGTTGTGGGATGAACTTCAGGCTGAGAGGAGAAGTAGAGGCAAACATAAGATAAAGAATTGGGACAAAATGGTAGCCAAGATGAAGGCTAAATTCATGCCTAAAGATTATTAGATCAATCTGTTCAGGAGGCTGCAGAACCTAACACAAAAGAGTATGACAATCAAAGAATACACAGAGGAATTCTACAAGTTGAGCATCAGAGCTAGACAAAGAGAGAGGGATGAAGAGAAAGTTTCTAGGTATATAAATGGCTCGAGGTATGAAATCCAGGATGAGCTCAACATGATGTCCGTAAGGACAATGGAGGATTCTTATCAGTTCGCACTGAAGGCAGAAGAGAAGTTGGCCAGAAAAAAAATCCAATGAGGTAGAGGTAAAATCTCAGTCCCGAACAAAGGGAAGGGAGTTTCCCATGAAAAAGCGCATAACTCCAAGGACGAGACTGAAACTCCACACAGTCACTTGGAAAGAGGATGAAGTTCCCGAGGAAGACAGGGTGGTGGAAGAAACTCTTCTAGAGGAAGAGGCAGAGGAGGAATAAGGTGTTACGCTTGTGGAAAGACAAGGCACATGTCTTGGGAATGTCCCGAGAAAAAGAAAGAAGGAGGCGAAGCTCACATTTTGGAAGCACAAAGAGGGAATGTTGAAGCAGAAGGAGCAGAGGATGGAACATCCCTGATGATGAGAAAGGTTCTCTTAAAACCAGAGGCAAAAGTTAAAAATCCAGTGTAGAGGAATGGTCTATTCAGGACAAATTGCAAGACTAAAGACATAGTATGCAAGATGATAATTGACAGTGGGAGCACTGATAACTTAGTATCCACAAAGATGTTGGAGAAATTGGAGATGGAGACAACTGCACACCCATAGCCATATAAAGTCTCATGGTTGTAGAAAGGACATCAGGTAATGGTTACTAAACAATGCTTGGTTGAATTTAAGATAGGAGGATATAGAGATGAAATTCTGTGTGATATAATTCCCATGGATGTATGCCGCATTTTGTTGGGAAGACCATGACAATTTGACAGGAATGTCATTCATGATGGGAGGAAGAATACATACACGTTGGAGAGGAATGGTAGGACACACATGTTGTTTCCAATAGAGGAGAAGAAAGTGAAAGAGGAAGCCAACACAAGCATACTTCTCATGAGTGGGAAGGAACTCCTGAAAGAAGTCAAGAAAGAACAGGAGATGCAGTTTGCTGTGGTGAGGAAACCCAGATCTATCCTTACTAGTACTTCGATGGATGATTTACTTGAATAAGTTCAGGAATTGTTGGATAATTTTGTTGACATAGTGGTGGATGAGCTGCCTAACTCATTTCCACCCATTAGAAGTATCAACCATCATATCGATTTAATACCAAGAGAAAGTATACCAAACAAAGCAACGTATAGACTGACACCTCAAGAGAATGAGGAGGTAAAGAACCAAGTCTAGGAATTGTTAGACAAGGGTTTGGTCAGAGAGAGCTTGAGTCCATGTGCAGTACCAATTGTGTTGAGTCCAAAGAAAGATGGAGGATGGAGAATGTGTATAGACTCAAGAGCCATCAATAAGATCACTATCAGGTACAGATTCCCTTTGCCAAGAATATATGATTTGATGGACTGTTTAAGTGGGAAAAATTTCTTTTCTAATATAGATTTGAAAAGTGGATATCACCAGATCAGAATAAGAGAAGGTGATGAGTGGAAGACAACCTTTAAGACAAATGAAGGTTTGTATGAGTGGCTTGTTATGTCGTTTGGAGTAACCAATGCCCTAGTACTTTTATGAGCTTGATGAATGAGATACTAAAATATTTCATTGGCAAGTTTGTGGTTGTGTGACTAGATGACATACTAATCTTTAGCAAGACTAAAGAGGATCATTTGAGGCACCTACCACTAGTGATGAGGAGAATACACCATGAGAAGTTGTTGATAAACTTGAAGAAGTCCTCTTTTATGAAGACATAACTCATTTACTTGGGTTTTGTGATCTCTTCAAATGAATTGAAGATGGATCCTGAGAAGGTGAAAACAATCAAAGAATGGCCATCACCAAGGAGCATGTTTGAGGTAAGAAGATTCCATGGATTAACGAGTTTCTATAGGAAGTTCATCAGAGATTTCAGTGGAATTTGTACACCAATTATGGATACAGTGAAGAAGAGGCACAAGTCTTTTAAATGGATAGAGGAGGCTGAGAAGAGATTCAACGTAGTGAAGTAGGAAATAACAGAGCGACCAAGTATGGTCTTGCCAAATTTTGGGAAGACATTTCAGGTAAGATGTGATGCGAGTGGCGTTGCAATTGGGGGATTTTTGAGCCAGGACAATAGACCTGTTGCTTATTTCAGCGAGAAGCTGAATGAGACTAAGAGAAAATACTCCACCTATGACAAGGATTTTTATGCCATAATCCAAGACCTAAAGAAATGGAGACATTACCTTGTCCCACAAGAATTTGTCTTGTATAGCGATAACCAAGCTTTGAAATTCATAACCAGACAGGAAAAATTGAATCAGAGACATGCAAAGTGGATAGAGTTTATGAAGAATTTTACTTTTGTCATAAAACATATTGTTGGGAATGCTAACAAAGTTGTTGATGCGTTGAGCAGGAGATGTTTGATTCTGCAGGAATTTCAGGTAATGACCTTAGGGTTTGAACACCTTGATGAAATGTACAATGATGATCCAGATTTCAAGGAAGCATACAAAGCATGTGCGAATATTGTGCTGAGAGATAGGAGCTAGTGGACAGAGTATATTATTCAAGAGGGATTGTTGTTCAAGGGAAATCAATTGTGCATACCAAAATGCTCAATGAGGGATAACCTTTTGAAGAAAAAACATAGTGGAGGATTGGCTAGACATTTCGGCCATGATAAGATGTTTGCATAATTGAGCAGTTCATACTATTGGCCAGGTATGAGAACAGATGGGATAAAATTTGTGAACAAATGTAGGATTTTCCAACATGTGAAGGGTGAAAGATAGAACACTGGATTGTATCAACCATTTCCCATACCAGAGAGGTCTTGGGATGTAATAAGCATGGATTTTGTATTGGGACTTCCAAGAACACAAAGAGGATGCGATTCCATATTTGTGGTGGTGGATAGATTTTCAAAGATGGCACACTTTATCCCATGCCAAAAGACCAGTGATCCGACACATGTTGCAAATGTGTTCTTTAAGGAAGTTGTGAGAATTCACGGCCTACCCAGAAGCATTGTCTTGGATAGAGACACGAAATTTGTTGGTCATTTTTGGAGACCACTTTGGAAGAAGTTAGGGGCAGATTTGTCCCTCAGCTCAACTTATCACCCTCAGACAGATGGGCATACTGAGGTAGTAAACAAATGTTTGGGAAACTTATTGAGGAGTCTGGTCACCGAGCACCATAATCAGTGGGATCAGATTATGCCACAAGCAGAATTTGCATACAATGACTCACCAAACAGGAGAACTAGAAAGAGCCCATTCCAAATATTGTATGGAATGCAACCCAGGGGAATATCTGAGCTGAGAGAATTGGGACAGAGTGAGATCAAAATCGTTGGAGCAAAAGATTTTGCTGCACAAATGAAGAATCTCCATAGCTAGATTAGAGGGCAGTTGCAGAATTCGATCCAAGAGTACAAACACAGAGCTGACCAACATCGTAGAGAGCTTCAATTTGAAATAGGAGATCAATTTATAGCACATCTTAGGAAGGAGAGGTTCCCTAGGGGGACATATAAAAATATAAAGATGATGAAAATATGACTTTGTAAGATCTTTTGGAAGTTTGATGAAAACGCCTACGAGATCGATCTGCCAGATGATGTGGGCATATCGACCATATTCAATGTTTCAGACCTGTATCCTTACAGGAGGGATGACGTAGAGGGATTAACATATCAAGAGAAGATTCAATGGGAGAAACACATGCCTATAGTAGAAAAACCCTAGATGGAAAAGATCGTTGATCAAAAGATTGGTAAGAAGACCCAAAGGAAGACCTATTTTGAGTGTCTGATCAAGTGGAGGGGATGCCCAATCGAAGACGCCATTTGGGAGAGTGAGTCTAATATCTAGAAGCATGGAAATTCGGTGAAAGAGCTCATGGACATGAGTCCATGAATTTTTTCCTAGGGGAGTGTGATACAAGAGCATCGTCAGCAAGTACGCATGGCAAGACAACTTAGTGCCCGAGGACCAATTCAGAGCCTTGAACGTGAGCCGGCACTGCAGATCTTTTGCAGCTGAAAGAAAACAATGAAAGGAAAGATCACACGCGTAGAGACAAAATGAGCACGCGTGACCTGGGAGTTAACCCTAGTCTCGATGTAACCACAATTAGGTAGCAGTTAGTTATTTTTCTTTTGTATAAAGAGAGGTTTTGTACGCCTTGAAGAAGGGTTACGAGAGTTATGAGCAACTAGGAATTCGTGAACAATAGTTGTTGCTTTGAATTTTTCTGTAACCATTTTTCTTGATTTTGAATGAAGATAACCGAGGAAAATTGATCCAATGTATGGTGTGAATGTTGTTTGCAATTTCCCTGTTGTTGTCGTAAATCTTTTCAAGAATGAATGAATCTTTTTACAAGTGTATGTATCTTTGAAATGCTTTCATAAAATTTAAATCTCTTTTCTTCGTGAGCCGGTGCAAGGTGTGCACACAGTCTGCAAGGAGTGCGTTGACAGGGTCTGTTTCAACTCGTAAAGCTCAGAAGAAATAACACAAGATTTTCTTTACAGGAAGTGCAAAGCGACTGCCGCAAGATGTGCACAGTTGTCGCAAGAACTCAATCTTGTGTAAAAGATTTGTTGCAGAGAGTGCATAGGTCTGGAATTTGACGAAGAGTCAAAGCGAATCTATAAAGAAGTTGAAAGACGAGAACAAAGAAATTCCAGGAAGGTGGGAAATAATTCTTTTCAAGAATCTTTGGATTTGAAATTGATGAATTTCTCGAAAAAGCAAGAAGTGCTTGGGAGATCGAAATCTACGAGAAGATCAAGCTCTGGAGGGATAACACTTTTCCAAGAATTGTGAACGAGATCTAAGAAATGAACTCCCAGGAAGGATAAAGGTCGAAGCATTTAAATATTCCAAAAATATTTTAAGTTAGAAGAAAGCGTAAGATCGGGGAAAAGACCTGGACCGTCCGATCTAAGCGCAAAGAAAATATCTTAGCCATTCGATCTGAGCGCCAGAGAAAAGATCTCATTCATTTGATCAGAGCGCAAAGAAAGGATCTCAGTCATTCGATCGACGCACAAAAGGATTGTAGTTGTTCGATCAAGGTAAAGTGCACTAACATTAAATATTTGAAAGTGTATAGGAGGAATAGGGTCATGAAATTTTGAAATCATCGAAACCGTCCATCAAGATAGGACACGTGATGAGAGATCAACACTTCGTTGATTCGTAGGGTGAAAAGTTCAAAAGGTAGAGTCGTGAGGATTCGCAAAGTGCGAACTCGCGAAAGGATTAGAGCCGTTGATTGTTTCGAAATCATTGAGACCGTCCATCGTCAAGGAAGACACATGGTGAGAATCCAACATTTCGCTGACTCGTGACTCAGAGAAATCAAAGGTAGAGTTACAAGAACTCGCGAGTTGCAAAATAACGATTTGATCATAGCCGTTGATCGAAGGATGGAGCTGAACCATAGATCTGGTTTTTCCAGAGGTTCGTGATACGGGAAACCAGAAGTAAGAGTTTCGAGAACTCGCAAAACCCAAAATCGCGAAGATTTGATCTGAGTAGTTGGATCAAGGAGAGATCTGGACCGTTGATTGTATAGGGAGACGATTCACGAAGCGTGAAGTCACGAGACGTGAAGTCGTGGAGTGCCATTCATTTAGGTGACTGGTCAGATCCTTGGTCACATAGAGGAAGGGGCTTAACCAGGAAAGCTAGCGCCTAAATACGCTGAAGCTTTAAAAATGTTAAGGGGAAGCCCGCGGGTTTTGTAGAACCTGCTCCTTAAGAATAATGGGCCTATTCAGTTGATTGAAGGTTCTTGAAAGGTCGAGGATTCAGTCAGACTCAGTTTCTTGATCGATCCTAGATCGGGAGGTCGCGCAACCCTTAGGAGAGAAGGGGGGTCTGCATCAAGTGGTATTAGTGCTAATTTTTTGTTTGTAGATTTCAGGCGAAGGAGAAAAAGAACTTGAAGTTGTACTCTGTGTGTGAGATATAGTCAACACAATGCCACCAAGGAGATGAGGGGAGCCACTTTTAGCCAATCGTGTTGTAGAAAGGGAGATGCGAGAACTTCATGGAAGGCTTGAAGCGATGGAGGCAACGTAGAGAAGAGCACCTGATGCTGGGGACGTCAACGATGCAGAGAGTGAATATGTAGAAGCCGAAGAATCTGCAGGGAACACGTCGTCGAAGAACACTTACTGAGAGCAATTGTTAGATTGGGAGCTAGATCCAAGATAAAGGTCCCAATGTATGAAGGAAATTTGGATGTTGAAGAGATGCTGGATTGGATAAGGTCCATGGATAAATATTTCAACTTTGAATATGTTGATGGGGAGAAAAGGGTGAGACATGTTGTCACCAGGCTCAAAGGACATGCAACACTATGGTGGGATGAACTGCAGGCTGAGAGGAGAAGTAGAGGCAAACATAAGATAAAGAATTGGGATAGAATGGTAGTTGAAGGCTAAATTCATGCCCAAATATTATCAGATCAATATGTTCAGGAGGTTGCAGAACTTGAGACAAAAGAGTATGACAATCAAAGAATACACAAAGGAATTCTACAAGATGACCATCAGAGCTGGAAAAAGAGAGAGGGATGGAGAGAAAGTTGCCAGGTATATAAATGGCCTGAGGTATGAAATATAGGATGAGATCAACATGATGTCGATAAGAATAGTGGAGAATGCTTATTAGTTCGCACTAAAGGCAAAAGAGAAGTTGGCCAGAAAACAAAGCCATCGAGGTAGAGGCAAAATATCAGTCCTGAACAAAGGGAAGGGAGTTTCTCATGACAAAGTGAATAACTCCAAGGATGAGACTGAAACTCCACACAGTCACTCGGAAAGAGGAGGAAGTTCCCGAGGAAGACATGGTGGAGGACGAAACTCTTCTAGAGGAAGAGGCAGAGGAGGAATAAGGTGTTACGCCTGTAGAAAGACATGGCACATGTCTTGGGAATGTCCCAAGAAAAAGAAAGAAGGAGGAGAAGCTCACATTTCAGAAGCACAAAGAGGGAATGTTAAAGCAGAAGGAGCAGAGGATGGAACATCCCTGATGATGAGAAAGGTTCTCTTAAAACCAGAGGAAGAAGTTAAAAATCCAGTGCAGAGGAACAATCTATTCAGGACATCTTGCAAGACTAAATACATAGTATGCAAGGTGATAATTGACAGTGAGAGAACTGATAACTTAGTATCCACGGAGATGGTGGAGAAATTAGAGCCAGATACAACTGTACACCGAGAGCCATATAAAGTCTCATGGTTGTAGAAAGGACACCAGGTAATGGTTACTAAACAATGCTTGGTCGAATTTAAGATAGGAGGATATAGAGATGAAATTCCGTGTGATGTAATTCCCATGGATGTATGCCACATTTTGTTGGGAAGACCATGGAAATTTGACAGGAACGTCATTCATGATGGGAGGAAGAATACATACACCTTAGAGAAAAATGGTAGGACACACATGTTGCTGCCAATAGAGGAGAAGAAAGTGAAAGAGAAATCCAACACAAGCATACTTCTCATGAGTGGGAAGGAACTCCTGAAGAAGTCAAGAAGGAACAGGAGATGCAGTTTTCTATGGTGAGGAAACCCAAAGTTATCCTTACTATTACTTAGATGGATTATTTACCTGAAGAAGTTCAATTATTGTTGGATAATTTTGATGACATAGTGGTGGATGAGCTACCTAACTCATTACCACCCATCAAAAGTATCAACCATCATATTGATTTGATACCAGGAGAAAGTCTACCAAACAAAGCAACGTACAAACTGAAACCTCGAGAGAATGAGAAGGTAAAGAACCAAGTACAAGAATTGTTAGACAAGGGTTTGGTCAGAGAGAGCTTGAGTCCATCTGCAATACCAACTGTGTTGAGTCCAAAGAAAGATGGAGGATGGAGAATGTGTATAGACTCAAGAGACATCAACAAGACCACTATCAGTTATAGATTCCCTTTGCCAAGAATAGATGATTTGATGGACTGTTTAAGTGGAACAAATTTATTTTCTAAGATAGATTTGAAAAGTGGATATCACCAGATCAGAATGAGAGAAGGTGATGAGTGGAAGACAACCTTTAAGACAACTGAAGGTTTGTATGAGTGGCTTGCTATGCCGTTTCTCTTAACCAATGCCCCGAGTACTTTTATGAGGTTGATGAATGAAATACTAAAATATTTCATTGGCAAGTTCATGGTTGTGTATCTAGATGACATACTGATCTTTAGGAAAACTAAAGAGGAGCATTTGAGGCACCTGCCACTAATGATGAGGAGACTACAACATGAGAAGCTGTTGATAAACCTGAATAAGTCCTATTTTATGAAGACATAACTCATTTACTGGGGTTTTTTGATCTTTTCAATTGAATTGAAGATGGATCCGGAGAAGGTGAAATCAATCAAAGGATGGCCATCGCCAAAGAACATGTTTGAGGTAAAAATATTCCATGGATTAACGAGTTTCTATAGGAAGTTCATCAGAGATGTTAGTGGAGTTTGTACACCAATGATGGATACAGTGAAGAAGAGGCACACGTATTTTAAATGGATAGAGGAGGCTGAGAAGAGCTTCAACGTACTGAAGGAGAAAATAATAGAGCAACCAATTCTGGTCTTGTCAAATTTTGGGAAGACATTTCAGGTAAGATGTGATGCGAGTGGCATTGCAATTGGAGGAGTTTTGATCCAGGACAATAGACCTGTTGCTTATTTAAGCAAGAAGCTGAATGAGACTAAGAGAAAATATTCCACCTATGACAAGAAGTTTTATGCCATAATCCAAGCCCTGAAGAAATGGATACATTACCTTGTCCCACAATAATTTGTCTTGTATAGTGATAACCAAACTTTACAATTTATAACTAGACAAGAAAAATTGAATCAGAGACATGTGAAGTGGATTGAGTTTATGCAGAATTTTACTTTTGTCATAAAACATATTGCTGGGAATGCTAACAAAGTTGTTGATGCGTTGAGCAGGAGATGTTTGATTCTGCAGGAATTGCAGGTAAAGACCTTAGGGTTTGAACACCTTGAGGAAATGTACAGTGATGATCTAGATTTCAAGGAAGCATATGAAGCATGTGCGAATCCTGTGCTGAGAGATAGGATTTAGTGGACAGAGTATATGATTCAAGAGGGATTGTTGTTAAAGGGAAATCAATTGTGCATACCAAAATGATCAATGAGGGATAACCTTTTGAAGGAAAAACATAGTGGAGGATTGGCTGGACATTTCGACCATGATAAGACGTTTGCACAATTGAGCAGTTCATACTATTGGCCAGGTATGAGAACGGATGGGATATAATTCATGAATATATGTAGGATTTGCCAACATGTAAAGGGTAAAAGACATAACACTAGATTGTATCAACCATTTCCCATACCAGAGAGGACTTGCGATGCAATAAGCATGGATTTTGTGTTGGGACTACCAAGAACGCAAAGAGGATGTGAATCCATATTTGTGGTGGTGGACAGATTTTGCAAATATGGCACACTTTATCCCATGCCAGAAGACCATTGATGCAACACATGTTGCAAATCTGTTGTTTAAGGAAGTTGTGAGACTTCACGACCTACTCAGAAGCATTGTCTCAGACAGAGACACAAAATTTGTTGGTCATTTTTGGAGAACACTATGGAAGAAGTTAACGGAATATTTGTTCTTCATATCATCTTATCGCCCTCAGATAGATGGGTAGACTGAGGTAGTAAAAAAAACTTTGGGAAACTTATTGAGGAGTTTGGTCACCGAGCACCATAATTAGTGGGGTCAGATTCTACCACAAGATGAATTTGGATACAACGACTCACCAAACATGAGAACTGGAAAGAGCCAGTTCCAAATATTGTATGGAATGTAACCCAGGGGAGTATCTGAGTTGAGAGACTTGGGACAGAGTGGGATCAAAAGCGCTGGAGCAGAAGATTTTACTACAGAAATGCAAAAGCTCCATAGCCAGATTAGAGGGCAGTTGCAGAATTTGAGCCAAGAGGACAAACGCAGAGCTGACCAACATCGCAAAGAGCTTAAATTTAAAATAGGAGATCAATTATAGCACATCTCAGGAAGGAGAGGTTCCTTAGGGGGACATATAACAAGCTAAATATGAAGAAAATAGGACCGTGTAAGATCTTGATGAAGTTTGATGCAAACACCTATGAGATCGAGATGCGAGATGATGTGGGCATATCACCCATAATCAACATTTCAGACCTCTATCCTTACAGGAGGGATGACATAGAGGGATTAGCAGATCAAGAGAAGATTCAGTGGGAGAAACAAATTCCTATAGCATAAAAACCCCAGATGGAAAATATCCCTGATCAGAAGATTGATAAGAAGACTCGAAGGAAGACCTATTTTGAGTATCTGATCAAGTGGAAGGGATGCCCAATTGAAGACTCCAATTGGGAGAGTGAAGTTGATATCCAGAAGCATGGAAAGTCAGTGTAGGAGCTCATGGACAAGAGTCCATGAATTTTTTCCCAGGGGAGTATGATGTAGGAGCATCGTCAACAAGTACATGTGGTAGGACAAATCAGTGCATGAGGACCAATTCATAGCCTCGAACGCGAGCTAGTACTGCAGATCTTTTGCAGTTGATAGAAAACAATAAAATAAAATATCACGTGTGTAGAGAAAAAATGAGCATGCGTGACCTGGGAGTTAACCCTAGTCTCGATGTAACCACAATTAGGTAGCAGTTAGTTTGTTTTCTTTTGTATAAAGAGAGGTTTTGTATGCTTTGAAGAAGGGTTACGAGAGTTATGAGCACATAGGAATTTGTGAATAGTAGTTGTTTCTTTGAAGTTTTCTGTAACCATTTTTCTTGATTTTGAATGAAGATAACAGAGGAAAATTGATCCAATGTATGGTGTGAATATTGTTTTCAATTTCCCCGTTGTTGTCGTAAATCTTTTAAAAAATGAATGAATCTTGTTACGAGTGTATGTAGCTTTGAAATGCTTGCATAAAATTTAAATCGCTTTTCTTCATGAGCCAGTGCAAGGTGTGCACACAGTCCGCAGAGAGTGCGTTGATAGGGTCTGTTTCAACTCGTAAAGCTCAGAAGAAAAAGCGCAAGATTTTCTTTGCAGGAAGTGCAAAGAGACTACCGCAAGGTGTGCACAGTTGTCGCAAGAACTCAATCTTGTGTAAAGATCTATTGCAGAGAGTGCACAGTTCTGGAATTCGACGAAGATTCGAAGTGAGTCCATAAAGAAGTTGAAAGATGAGAACAAATAAATGCCAGGAAGGTAGGAAATAATTATTTTCAAGAATCTTTGGATCTTAAATTGATGAATTTCCCGAAAAAACAAGAAGTGCTTGGGAGATCAAGCTCCGGAGGGATAAAACTTTCCAAGAATTGTGAACGAGATCCAATAAACGGACTCGCAGGAAGGATAAAGGTCAAAGCATTTAAATCTTCCAAAAATCTTCGAAGTTATAAGAAAGCATAAGCTCAGGGAAAAATACCTGGACGTATGATATAAGCGCAAAGAAAAAATCTCAGCCATTCGATCCGAGTGCCAGAGAAAATATCTTAGTCATTCGATCAGAGTGCAAATAAAGGATCTCAGTCGTCCGATCGACGCGCAAAAGGATCGTAGCTTTCCGATCAAGGTAAAGTTCACTAACATTAAAGTTTTGAAAGTGTGAAGGAGGAGTAGGGTCACAAAATTATGAAATCATTGGAACCGTCCATCAAGACAGGACACATGATGAGAGATCAACACTTCGTTGATTCAAAGGGTGAAAAGGTCAAAGGGTAGAAAGGTGAGGATTTGTGAAGTGTGAAGTCGCGAAAGGATCAAATCCATTGATCGTTCCAAAATCATTGGGACCATCCATCATCAAGGAAGACACGTGGTGAGAATCCAACATTTCACTGACTCGTGACTCAGAGAAGTCAAAGGTAGAGTTACAAGAACTTGCGAGTCATGAAATTGTGATTTGATCACAACTGTTGATCGAAGGAGGGAGATGAACCATAGATCTGGTTTTTCCAGAGGTTTGTGACTCAGGAAACCAGAAGTAAGAGTTCCGGGAACTCGCGAAACCTGAAATCGTGAATATTTGATCTGAGTCATCGGATCGAGGAGAGATCTGGACTGTTGATTTTCTAGGGAGATGATTCATGAAGTGTGAAGTCGTGATATGCGAATTCGTGAAGCACCTTTCATTTAGGGGATTGGTCATATCCTTGGTTATGTAGAGGAAGGGGCTTGACCAGGAGAGCTAGCGCCTAAATACGCTAAAGCTTTAAAATTGTGAAGGTGAAGCCCGCGGGTTCCGTAGAACCTATGCCTTAAGAAGAATGGGCCTATTCAATTGATTGAAGGTTCTTGAGAGGCCGAGGAGTCAATCAGACTTAGTTTCTTGATTGATCTTAGACTGGGAGGTCGTGCAGCCCTTATGAGAGAAGGGGGGTCTGCATCACCCAATAGGAGTAATAAACATGAGTAATAGCCAAGACCTTGGTACAAAAATGAAATTCCACTAAAACGCTAGAGGCCTAGTCAGTTATTTATTAACTTTCCACTCCACCCTTTACACTATCACTTCCCAAAGATTCTTTGGGGAGCCTTGGAAAAGGATTGATATCACCAGGAACTCGAAGGCTAGATATAGGCTCGGTTCTGAGATGCTAACCTATCTGACACTATTTGTTGGCTCTATATATAATAAGAAACTTTTTTCCACTAAACACTGAATCTTGAAGCAAGACAAAAGGTATCAAGACAATCCATCGTATTATCCCAAGAGGGATGATTGTCAAGAATGTTTAGAAATGAATCGCCTATGAAATGGCTAGTAACCCACTGACCCTCATCAAATTCATGAAGGGGGATGCCCTTGATCAAACCTAGTGCCACTTTATGGTTCAAGAGGTAACCAATTGATTTTGGAGCCAAGAAATATAATGTTGGAGGGAGAGAGTATCTTTCTAGATGGAAGATAATAATCCTCCTTTCTTGTGATTGCTCTCACTATCAACTTAGAATGCAATCTTTGGGCCCAAATCCACGTTTTTATTATTCCAAGACCACCTAGTGCCTGGGGGATGCAACATTAGTATCAAAGAATATTGTGAAAGCCTTTTCCATTAACTGTATTGGACCAATGGAATTTTCTGAGAGCCTTCTCCAAGCATTGGTATACCAATTTTGACGAGACCCAGTAGGAGTAATAAAAATGAGTAGTAGCCAAGACCTTTGTGCATAGATGAAATTTGTTTCTTTCGCATGGAAGGTTCTAAACTATCCCCTTCTCCCTTCTAGTATGGAGTCAAACTTGTTGCCACCTGTACTACTCCTAAAGTTAATGCCACTTTGTACTATCAATTAGTTGGTAGCCTCTTATATTTGACTCATACTCATCTTGAAATTTCCTTTGTTGTTGGTCTTGTTGCCCGATATATGGAAACACCCCATGAAAGCCATTGGAAAGAAACAAAAATGATACTTTGGTATGTCTGGGGTATATTTTAGTTTGGGATACATTACAGTTCAGGGGGACTCCTTTGTTGGTTGGTTTCACTGATTTGGATTGGGTCGTCAACCTTGATGATCGGAAGTCTATTGTAGGTTATGTTTTTAGCCTTGGTTATGGAATTGTAAGAAACAATAGGATCTTGGTCTTTCTTCCACATAAGCTGAGTATCAAGCAACAATTAATGCAAGTCAAGAAGCCTTGTGGCTTTGAAATATCCTTTCAGAGTTTGGCTTCTGGAAATGACATTCGACCACCCTTTGGTGAGACAATCAAAGTGCCATCAAGCTAGCCAAAGATCCATTTTAACATCAACACAACAATCACATTGAGCTACACATGCACTTTATCAGAAATATTATTCACGATGGAGTTATTGAAGTGCTCTTTTTCCCTACAGAATATCAAGTTGCAAACATTTTCACAAAGTCTCTTAAGTTCAACAAGTTGTCATTGAGGGGGGATATGCTCTAATGCCTCCTTCCTTCTTCTATTCTGTCACCTTTGTAAATCATTCAATCCTATCCCAAGTTGTTCTTAAGGGGGGATGTTAGGATATTTAGACACTTAGGAATTAGTTAAGATCAACTTGGTCTTAAGTGTCTTAAGGTAAAAGTGTGTTTCTTTAATATGCATTAGTATGTATTTGTAGTTATGTAATCCAACAATAACGATACGTTCTAGACATAAAGTGACCCGACGACTCATATTCTCCTCGATATTAATGGATACATTAATCCATGGCTTGACACTTCATTGGTCCGTGATCTCTATTTAAAGAGCATGGAAGGTCATTTGCTGTTGATCGATTGTGAGAAAATATCTAGTAAAATATTTTTCTTTTGCATTCATATATTACCTCAAGTGGACATGTTGGCTGGGGCCATGGATTATTTCCCTCTTCAAGAGTTTTAACCACATAAAAAAATTAGTGTATTGATATTTGATTTGGTTGTGTGAGTGGTTACTAAATGTATTCATCCTATGTGGAAATACCTTGTTTTTTCGAACACCTGGGTCCACTCCAAACCTTCCCAAATGAATCTAACATTGTTTAGAATGTAGTTCCCTTGGATGAATCTTGCCTACGCCTATCTGACAAACTTGAACAATGAATGTTTCAATTGAAACAATAACACCTTACCCATAATCTTGTAGGAGGTTTTCACCAAAGTGAAAATCTTACTGTCCCCTCCCTTTTGTATGAACTTGATGAGCCCTCGTTAATATCCACACCTAAATATTGCGTTTAGCTGAGATTCTTTGTAGGCATGCATATAGTCAAGCTCAATAAATTTCTACATGACCTTGTAAAACTCACATGGGAATCCATCGAGCATAAAGGCGTTCTCATTTGATATCTCTTTGAGGATAGTTGTTGGCTCATCCAAGGATATAGACAACTCACATGCTCTCTTATGTTCCTCATATACTTTGATAGGAATTACGTCTAGACATTTTTTCATTTTCCTTTCTTTGTCCTTTGCATTTCATTATTCTTGGAATACCATCGAGTAGTAATACATTGATTTCGTATCCATATATCATCCATTCCCGCATGGGGATTTCAATGTGGCATCCACATATCATCCATTCCTCTCTTGGCACTTTTCTTCACACACTATTATTTCCGCTAGCATGGGATTTTAGTGCAACAAATATGTGTTCCGACATGTTGGAGTGCAAAGAAAAAGGTGGCGGAGTATGTGGAGGCAATGAACCTCCACACCTACATTTCCAAAAATAAATGACATTGTCTAAACATTCGACTTTTTGAATTTTTTACTGGAATCTGGTGAAAGAGATCTTGGTGAGATTTGTGATATCCCATTCCCAAGAGTAGGCCAACATGGAGTGACTTAGTAGTCTATGTGTTCCCGTAGACTATAGTCAGGCACACAAAGGGAACAAAAGGGATAAATAAGGGTGATTTGGTGGCTAAACGATGAATTAATCTAAAAATCATAGGAAAAGTCACTTAAGCCTAAGTCAACGAAGAATTAGAAAGAAAATGTGCTAAAGGGGGACTTAATTAATTAATTATTCACCTTAGGAGAAAAAGCGCCTAGCTTAAGTGAGGTCAATGGTGAATTAGATTGGGAAGAGTATAAAGGGAGGAATTCAACCTAATTCCTCATTATGCATTGTTATAATTTGATGTTAAGAGTTCCCAGAGGAGGAAGAGATTCAACTTTTACCGTTTTGTGGATTTCTGGAGGAAACCACCACCATTGATAGGTTTCGGTGTTGAGAGACACACCATAGCCCATTGGAGCTACCATCTAGGTATTTCACCATGCTATTTAGGAGTATCTAGTTTGCAATGTTGCGTAGCTCAACTAGTGAGGGTGCAAGGTCATATAGAGGGGTTGTGTAGCTGGATGAGATCAGAGCTCAGATTGTAGTTTCCTTCTGACCTAGTTGATATCCAACCAGGGTGCATAGATTGAGACACTTCCCATCGGGTTCGAACGATGGAATCCTTCATAGTGCATCATTCAACCATCTAGGGCACAACTCTTTTGGAAGGACAGTTGGGGTTATAGACAGAGCATCATAGCATATATGGGGAAACCCTTTCAACCCAGTTCCGCATTTTTCGGAGTGAAAATTTTGAGTCCTATATCAACCGATTCCGTTGGTGGAATCATTTGGACACATCTAGAGAGGCCAGGAGTTGCGCAGGCCCCCAGGGGACAAAATTCGAAGCATCAGAGGATAGATATACCATTCGACAGTCACCAGGATCAATATAGAGGTGAGGGAGCTTCTATTCAAACAATTTCCATCTCATTCTGATGGGTATAGCCTTTCGAATGATTTTTCCAGTTTGCAGCGGTTACCGTGCTTCTCGGGAACCACCAATTTTGACGATCTATCTGTGCATGCATCATATCTGCCTTCATCTACTGATCATGGGTATTTTATGTTATTTGATCGTATTCCAGTGATGATCCATGAGATCTAACTGATGAATATCTTGTACATTTCCATTATTTCATTGTATTTCCATGCTTGAATCTCATAATACATATTATTGGGCAGTTGATGTTCCTTATTTCCGCATGCATCATATATATATTTGTTAAAACCATAATGTATAACATTCACATGAAAAACCACAAAAAATCTCAAGTAAAAACTAAAACACATCCCAAACCCCCAGAGTATTAGATCTGAAGATAAAACGCATCTAGAGACCCCCAGAGTATCAAATCTTTGAGACAAAACACTAGATCCGTAGTAGATATCCAGATCAACTGGATCAAGGATATTTCAAGATCGTTATTTTATGTTGTTTAAATATAATTTTTGAATGCATAAATGGATTCAACACACTGAAAAACCCTAGGTCAATTGAATTATACGGACTCAATCACTTAAATCTGGAGTTTCAATAAATTGTGACCGAATTTCAACTAAAGTTGATTGGAAAATATGCCCATAAGAACACCAAAAAATTGAATGTCTAGAATACTTGAAAATAAATAGTTGTGTCGAAAAGTGACATGTTAAAGCATATCTAAACATAATGGAAAAAAGGGAATTGTGAAAACGTTGATGAAGAGTATTCCCCTGAAAGACCATTTCATGATTTTGGTAGCCCTTTAAATGCTTGAATTTTCCAAAATCTCATCGTGTCATTTTGAGGGATGACCAGGCTTAAAAAAAATATTTTGTAGGCCTACCACTGATTCTTGAACCAGTGCACTTGAGCTCTATTTTTCCCGCCTTAATCTTGACGATTTTCACCCATGTGAACCAGATGGACAACTTTGTAGCTCGCACTTTCTTTTCCAATGCGAAAGGACTAGACTGAAGGGCTCTGGAAACTTATTCAAACTCTCTTTAATTGCTCGATTTTGGTTCGGTCAGATCACAACGAACTACCTCCCATATTGACAGAGAAAATATACCATACGAGAGATGGTGTCAGTGGACCAAGTAGTCCAACGATCTTACTGACGACGCCAGGGTAAAAGGTTCCACATTGTTCTGATATAAGATAGATAATCCAGGATCTGCAAGTGGAAAACATTCATAATGTACATGGTTATTTGAATTCCCATATTCTATGAACCCCATGAGAGGGCACATCATATTGGTTGGTGGTCCAGAAGCATGGTCGTTCCATTCACATTCATCGACCTACTGCCCAAGGAATAAAAGAAGACTGATTTATGTTTTGAGAGCATATCTCTATCACATTGTTGTAATGTGCTCTTCTACCCTTTGGGAAATTATTCCAACTGGAAATAATCGTGCTATTTTTCCTCATATAGGATTTTGGCCAACAAGGAATACCCTTATCTTTTTGATTCTCCATGATATTCAAGTCCCTACATACCATCCAAGGGGTGTTTGATAGCTCATTTTATAGTCTCTCAACACTCACATCAATCAAAACATAAGTATTGGCTAGTCCAAATATTTGGCAATCCAAATTCAATAAAACCCAAAGAAATATTCGAGAGGGGTTTGATCCCCAGTTCACTACCACCATAACAAGATAGGAGGTTATAAGGATGATGATACCTCCATTTTCTCCACTATGGTCCAACACAATCATTCTTGAGCTTGACCATCTCACATACAAGGCCATTCTCAACCAAAACCATTGATTTTAATTTTTTGTAAACATAATACATTAAATCCACCAATTGAAGATAGAGCTTGACGAATGCTATGTTTTCTACCAATGTCACTTAGACCTCAGAGATTCCAAGAAACAACTTTGATTTTGAACTCCCATTTTCATGCATCTTCTTGTCATTATCTTCGACCCCAAGGAGATCAACATAAAAATATTTTTCATTGGTAACTGGTATCTTCAAGTGGAGCCAAACTTGTATAGTAATACACTAAGGATTTTTGATCAAGTTGTTCATTGATTTCTCCTCTAGTGTGTTTAACAATGGCATAGGGCACTGATCTCTATGAGTCCCCCCCCCCCCTACTAACAAGGGAAAATCTTATAGGCGTTTCCATTTTCTGCATCAAATCAAGTTACTTGGGGCTTAGATGACCCAATTGACATGGTTTCCTTTTACCCCTAGGTTTTTGGAGGTCCATTGCATTTATTTATTTTCACCAAATCGATACATCCTCCTTCTATAACATTAAACTGAGTACTATAAGGGTTTTGGGGGTCTACATGGGTAGGGTTAACTTGAATAATCAAGGTTCAATATTGGATATGATGATCCAAGTTTTGGTGGTTGAAACATGTGTTAGGGAGGTTGATATACCGCATGGCTTGAAAGTGCACTTTATTTTTCACCTTGATGTAGATGAATTCCTTTAGGTATTTTGATAAGTTGACTTGATGCAAACCCTACGATGGAGTCTAAGGTTAAAAATTATGTCTAGTTCATGGTTGATGAATCATGCTATCGAGGTTGTAATGCACTCCAAAAAGGGCCATAGTCGCATGGGAAGGCCAGGGAACTCCACCCAAACTAGGTAGGACAACTGAGCACCTTGATCAAATGAAAAAATATTTGAATAGGGTATCTTGTAAAGCCATGGCCCACATCGTAGAACCTTCATGATGTGGGCATTTTTGAAAAAATGGAAGAGGAAAAATCCCCTTGTAAGGCTTTGTGTTTCTAAGTAATGTCAATCATGTGGCTGCCAGACTTCCTTTACCCAATGATGAATAACAAATTATGGTGGGAGACACCCTATAAAATACCCTAACAAAGTTTCCTCTTGATATGCATTGCACGCTGAACCATATTGATCAATTGGAATATCAAGATCACGGTGAAATTACCTTACAATAGACCTTTTGTAAAAAATTTCGAGGCACCTTTGGGGGAACCATCATCACTACCATCTAGAGACTTGAAATTTTCTACAATAAACTATGGTTTTCTTAGGAGTCAAGGCCACCATTAGAGTCCTCTAGAAACCTTGTGACATTGGACATGATTTGTCAGGGCCAACGAGGTGTGAAAATATAAGAAGTAACATTATGAAAGGACACTAGATCTTAGACCTCACACCATGTCTAGAGATCACATCAAAACCCTACCTTTAATCACAAACCCAATGTATTATTGTCTAACAATTTGTCTATCATTTTTTTTTTGTGTTGTCTGATTAAATTGGATTGGGTTTGTTAATAATCACTATGTTTATGCCCTAGCATCAAAATTATACAAATAGTTTGACTTCATTGATTTCAATGATGAAGTTCTTGTACTTTGGTTGGATTTGTGCTAGTTCTTCTTGTACTTTATTATGGATTTTCATTAGTTGATCAACAAATGCAACATCATTTTTTTTTTCATTGGTTGTTGCACTAAATTGCTTGTAGACACAACTAATATAGGTAATTTATAAGGTATTGTGTGTTGGAATTAATAACATGCTTCAAGGGGCTAGTAATCTTTTATTCTCTTGCCTAATGTGTATGACAAGGTAAAGCCTTGGATTTGACAATGAGCTCATTCCTTTTGAGTCGAATTTCATCTATGCCATGGTTGTAGATAATCTCTATCACATGCTTTGGTTGGTGTTTTGTTAGATAAAACACCACTTAAGGTTGTCATACATAATTAAAATACAAAAAGTCAAGAGCTTTCTAAATTGAAAATCATGGGTATCATAAGCCTCACTAAAATTTTCTTCCTTTTTTAAATTCTTGAAATGCACGCTTTATCAAAATCTTTAAATGACAAGTTTATAGATGTATACAATGTTTTTATTTTTCTATTAGTAAGATAGTTCATTCTCAGAAGACAAATGGGCTAATTTTCATTGGCTTGTATGAGTGGGATTCCATAGTCTTTTACCTTTAAGATAATATATTAATTGTTAAGTTTTCCCTCTGGGCAAGTTTTCTTCAAGCCATACATGCTGTTTGTGTCAAGTTCAAATAAGTGGGTTTACTAGAGATGGGTGATCTAAGTGAATTTGCATTGACCTAGAATTTAATATCCATTGTAATTAGGGCATAAAACCCTAAATCACATATATGTCATGCATGTCTTGACCCCTAGAGTTCTATCATGTGTTTCCACATGTAAATAAATCTATTTAGTTCAAAAGAGAAGTGAAAATATATGTCTATGAAAAGGGAAAAAGAATGCTGAAAATAAGTCTAGTGGATAAATCACATCGCCTTCCTTGTGCGTGCCCACCATAGGAAAATGAAGGGAATGGATGATCTCATGATGTTAAGAAAAATAAAAAGGCCTTTTGTGTTTCCTTCATGATGTTAAGAAAAAGAAAAAGGCTTTTGTGTTCCCTTGAGAAATAGTTACAATAAAGTGACAAAATATTAATGTCGTGTTTAAATTGTAAATATTAAAAGAGGATGTAACGAAAATAAAACTAGGACAAGTGAATACGAATGAAAACTAAATAAAAGTTCCATAAAATCACCAACAACATAAGAGACGAGAGATTCAATATTTTAAATTATATGCACATAGATAATAAAATTATTTCTCCTTCCATATTAAAATTGACATGAACTTCTGAATAAAGTACATACCAAATCAAATTGATATGATGGTGGATATTCAAAGATTTGACCAAAGGGAATCTAGTTTGGAGGAGAGTTAGATAGAAGATACCATTATGATACTATAATAAATATTTTGGCCAAGTCTGGATGTATGATTCTCATCTGTAAAAGCATGGACATGTCAACCATCAAACGTTCTATCCATGTTTGAGTGACTTCTTTTGGCCACATCATATATATTTGCCACTATTCTCATCTCTTGGGACAAAATATACAATATTTTATTTATGGGGACCTCACTAGGGTTTGCAAATGCATAGTTAGAACACATAAGCATGTAGTTGAACATGTATGGGAATAGTGATAGTGTGGTTGAGCACTGATAATGAGTTTATGGAGCATGGACTTATCGTAAGTTTGTAAATTCAAGGTGGTGTTGTGCATCTTGTAATGTGCAAGTACATAATGTTTAGATTTCTTAGGCACTAAGAACGTAATGTTCTAGAATATGCATTTCTAATTCTCTCATTTTTAGGATCCTTAGACTAATTGTTTGAGAGAATTTATAATTTGACATGGTTTAGTCTCTCAACACTAAATCTCAACACTAAATCTAAGAGGGTTTTAGGAATTATGATTGAATATAAGGGCCAACATGAGGGGATTTAGTGTATTCTATATGGTGTATGCATCCAAATAAATTAACTTTAAGTGTTTCAAGATCTAAACAACCAATACCAATGGGATGAACCTAATGTAATGTGGCCTAAGTAGTCCTTTGGAACATCTTTATCACTTCGTAATATCTTATTTGGCTGATCTAACATTGAATAGATGATGAGTTATTAGGATAAAATAAGTATTTCCTCTTGTATGTCATTCCCACTTGATATAACATGTGCACATGTGTCACATTTTCCACCTCGGTAGAAGTTATTCTTCTATGGATGTGACATTGTGAAGTGCCAAGTAGGAGCCATCTCATGCAAATGCAATGATAGATGCAACATGATGCATAAGTGAAGGTGACAATGTAGATTTGCTAACTTGTATTAATTATGATTTCACCACGTCCTCTTCTGTACTATGATGATTGTGTAGTATGTATTAATTGGGAAAATATGATGTCATATAGATGTCCTCGAGGAGTCCTTCAAGATATCTATATGAATTTCTAGTAGCTTATTTGGTTAATATTACATTACATAAATGATGAGCAAGCAAGATAAACTAAACATTGCATCTTGTATATCGTCCTCATTGGATATAACATGTGCACAAGTCAAAGTGCACATGTCACATTTTTCACCTTTGTAAAAGTTGTTCATGTAAGGACATGATATTGTGAAGAGTCAATTAGGATTCCTCTACTACAAATGTAATGATAGATGCAATACAATGCATACGAGAAGGTAGAAAAAGTAAATTTGTCTACTTGTATTGACTATTGTTTTGCCATGTCTTCTCTTATACCATGAGGATTGCGCAACATGGATTATGTGCGAAAATGAAACCAATGGTCATGTACCAACAATGGATAGTGAGGATCTTGTATGGAGTAAGCCATGATATATCCAAGTATAATAAAAAAACAACTGAAACCCAGGATAGAAAATTAGATTCAAAATAGATAGATGAAAATCTAGTGGTCATCCCCTTGCTCAAATACTTATTAGAGATACTAGGTGTATCCTCGCTATTTCTCCGTGATGTACATGTGTGTTATAGGCCACAAGGAATTCAATATGCATGAATGGTTATTTTTTGGTGATGAAGGCAACTCTACGCTGATGCATGTTTAAGGATGTGGAGTGAAGTAATGACCTATCTTCCCCTCTTTTTCTATTTTTATTGTTGCTAGCTCTTAAACTATATTGGAGTAAATATATGTTAAATATGGATGAGTTATGGCCATGGCTACAATTCCTCATGCCATTAATACACCACAATTCTTGAGGAAACTCATCATTGAAGGTATTATAATCCTGATGAAATGTATGAATATTGGAGAAAAACCACTCTTCATGAACTCTAACTTAAATATGAATGTAATACTCAAGTCCTAACTTTACCATCTTCCTAATCATGTATATGTTTCCTTCTATCACTTAAAATTTCCAACATGGAAACATACCAACACTACACTAGATACCTAATGCAAGTGTTCACTACCAAAGGAATAAACTTAGCAAGACAATATGATGACATATTTCTCCCAAGACTGTCCCTCATGCCATTGGAATACTACACTATGTGATGCATGTGATCACCACCCAAAGAACAAGCCTAACATAATATAATTTGAGGTGTTTGGGAAAATGGAATTGAAACAAGGATATTAAATGGAAAGGGGTATTGTGGACATTGAAATAGACCTCCTACCAATTAAATCATTCTAAGTATTCTATCAATAATCATGAACATAAAGTCCGCAGGGGTGTAGACCGATTGGCAAGTGCCGTATAAATGGAAGGAAATATGTAAAAAGAGGTCACAAGGTCGATTATCACCCTGATTTACCTGTGCTCCATTCTTGCGGGCTGCGTGGAAGCACCTGGGGGTATAGTGGTAGAGGATGGGTATCGACCCCGTGTCACGCGAGTACGAGAACCACGAGTTGCCGATTCCCCGAGTACCAAAAAAATAAAATAAAAAAATCATGAACATAAATCCCAATTTGTCAAGGAGTAATTGTGATAGGATAAAAATAAATCCTATGTGATAATTGTTATAAAAAGGGAAAGTAATGTATGTGCATATGCAAATGGAGATAGGACGTGGACAAGAAAGAAAGACTAGCAATGATAAAGTGTTTCAATACAAGGATCATCATGATAATAATGGATATGATAAGCGAAAACAAGATTATAGTTAAGAGAGATAGGTATTGTAGGAGAAGACATTCCATCTACTACCTATATGAGTGCATTTTCTACTCAAATGAACAAGTAGTGGATAAACAACTTATTACACCTCATATTGTATGAAGTTCCACATTATGTTTTTCATCACATTTATGGGATTTGCAGTTGGTACTTTTGGGGCATTGGAATGACTTGGGGGGATATATCTCCATGGAGACCTTTCTCTTCTTGGAATTTGATGGAGGTCTTTGGTTTGGGGGAGTTTCACTTCCCCTTGGTTGGAATATTACACTTGCTGATTTGGTGGTCTTCCCACATGTGTTTTCCTTGTTGATCACCCCTTGGTTTCACATTCAATGGTTATGGAACATGCCATCCCATTATGGTGTGGTTTTGGTATATATGTTTATATTGGATGTGCTAATTACATCATAGCATGACATCCACTTTCATTACTATTAGCCCTTGGCTATTTCATAGCCCATTGACCTGCAGATTAGTCTATAACACAAACTCATACATATCTATGAATTATCATCTTGTAATTGCATACAACCATAATCTCAATTCAGTATCCACGTACCAACAACTTAATATCAAAGTTTTCAAGTTAGAAATAGATCTCATAATATCCCCATAATTCAATTGATGTTACTCGTTCATAGAATTTTCATTTACATAATAGATCACATCATATCCATCATCATTCAAATAACATTTAAACATTCATAGAATTTACATTCTCATAATCGATCACATCATTTTCATGATCATTCAAATAACATTTAAACATTTATAAAGATTCCTATGTCTTAAAAGTTCAAGTGTATCATTAATAGTTTCACTATGAATAGAAAATAAAGGTGATTAGACCTCAGGTAATCCTAGCTGTCTAAGTCAAAAGGTGGTGTTACATACACCCAACCTTTAGGAAACTTTATCTTAAATTTGGGGTTAGAAGTGTGGGATGTTCTCGATGCATGGTCTCTATGTCCTCAAAGGTAGTAGATATTGAGCTATAGTGGTCCCACTTGACCTTCATTTGACTAAAATAAGTTGAGGGTATTAATACATTAATTGTGGCCGCCCCTATTTAGCGGACCTCCATTGTGTCCAAATTTCTTACTACAACCCATGATATAATAAAACATATTATCATGAAATTTCCATTATCGTTATGAACTCAAGTTCTTTATTCACAACATAGGCCATTATGGTATCACTTAGGCTTTCATTATATTATTACTCCTTAACATATTTTCTATAGTTCATTTAACATTTCTTATACTCTATTGTCTTATTTAGCATTCATTTTACACATTTCTATCTATCGTTACATTTGATACATTTTTTTGTTAAACACAACATCCTTTCTTAACTTAATGAATACTTTATATTATTTATGCCCTCATCATCTTATTATCTCAATATCTCATAAACCTTTTATTGCTTACTCCAACCAACTACTCTCTCTCACTTTTATAGAATACATTCAATTTACCACTTGTGTAGCACACTTCACTATGCTTAATCAACTATTATCATTTTGTTCTTCTGTATACTACATCATATTGCTAGTTCATGCATTTCCAATACACCTTGAACTCAATTTTAACTCCATCTTTACCCTCCCTCATATTACTTCTTATCCACCTTTCTATCCTACTTAAAACATCATCAAATAGCCTAATCATTTGTGTTATTTCCTTTCCATAATTGCTTTAATCAACCATCATTGACCCACCATCCTTACTTATTACAACACAAGCACAAATTTTATTTATATTATATGCATCCCCTTAACTTGTGTTGATCTAATTTATTATGCACATTATTCTCTAATCTTACTAATAACATATCCTTGTACTTTTCAATATACTTTATGTATTTAGATTTGCTTATTATTTTATTGTCTTTCCCATTCAATGTACGATACATCACTCTCTTCACCTTTTGAATCTATTACTCTAACCACTAATTACACTTTTTTTTTTAACTCTCAACTACATGATGATTTGTATATATATCACCATCTTCCTTATTGCATTTTACATAATTATTTTGCTAAAATTTTCCCCTTATTACTCATCCACTTCATTTTGAACCCACTATCTACTATTTAATTGCACACCACTTATATTACTGTGTGTATCTCACCTATGTGCTTCCTTACTTTATTTTGTTGTTACTTTTTCCTTTGCATGTCACTACTACCCTACTCTTGCTTGCCCTTTTACTACACTATTGTTTAATATACTCAATTTTTACTATTTACCATCACTCCTTACCACATTCTTTCTTTATAGTGCATTCTATTTTGTTGTTTCTTTTAACTCTTCCTAGTCTATATATTCATTCAATTCACAACTCATCAATACACTTGTTATTCTTACATATTTCCTTCTTATACTTCTACTACAATTACATTAAATATTACCCTATTAACTTCACTTTCTCTATTGATTTATTATATGGTTACTTTATATGTTGTTGTTATATGGCACAATTAGTGTTAAGATATTGTAGGGCTCTTAAAGAAAAGAGAAAATGAGGTTACATGGCTAGTTGTACTTTATGCATATTCCACAAGGTGTGGATGCCATTGACATCACTAAACATAATATAGATTTTGATATTAATAT
>JZKD02S1617086.1:100348-110397 GCA_000966675.3 Picea glauca
TTCTTTATTCTCTGTCCTTACATGTGAGGTCGGGACTTTCATAGGTTTGTAGGTGGCTTGAATAGGTGGACAGAGACTAGACACTATGTCAGATTTCTTACTTACTTCTCATTATTTTAACTTTAAGGTTTTCTTAAGGTTTCAAAGTTACTTTTCTCTTAGGATTCTTTTGGGTGTTTTCAATATTGGACTATTTTCAGTTCTCGGCTGGTTCCATTTTTAGGTCGTTTTCAATTGTTTTTAGGTTGTTTTCAATTTAAATGACATGAAGACTACATTATATATATATATATATATATATATATATTTTTACCCTAACCAAGAAATAAATTTATGGGTTTTTTTAGTATAACAAACTCACTATTTTTTGGTTCATTAAACAGTGGAATTATTTTTTGAACATTTACATTCATTTTTAGGTAGGCCCTTAAGGTTCAAGTGTTTCAACTACAACTCTGATACCATGTGTAAAGACCCTTTACTAAGGCTTCAAAGTTAAATGGTAAATTTGTAATCTAAATTACTTTTTCTTTCTTGAACACGACATCAAATTTCTATTTATGTTTGCATTACAACAAATCTAACTAATTTATGTTGAAGTTCTAGCAAATTAACCAGCTAAATATTAAATTCTCATTTTATACTGTCCAAAATAGTCACAAAACAGATTACTTAGCATATTACACAATTTCAATACATAGGTACATATCATAACTTTCATTCAGACAAAATTAGTACCATATTTTTCATTCAGACAAAATTAATACTGGTAAAATACCTCTTGAAGAAGAAGTTTGTACTTTTGTTTCCTGTTGTTGCTAACTGTCTGAAGACTGCTTGAAACTGCCTGAAAACTGAATCTTTTCCTTCCAGCCAGCTAGGAATAGAGCTTTTCCATTTCCCTAGCTCCAGTAACCCTTACGGTTTCTTGGCCCCCTGAGCCCAAAATCTCCAGCAACCCCGGTGCCCCCTGTGACAGACCTCCAACAAGCTCCTCCGCAAACCACAACAAGCTCCTCCACAAAACCACAACCAGATCCTCAAAAAAAACAAACAGAGCCAGTAATACCATCCTCTCCCAAAAATAATGTACCGCCCTTGCCTTATCCTCCCCTCCCATCATTCAGCGCCTTCTTCCTTCATTTAATTCTCAACTACCCTCCCTCAATTAGGTGTCAACCCCCTTATCCCCTTTTCATTAATGGGTTGATCTTTCGATAAAAAATAATAATTAATAATTTATTAAGCTGGATTTTATTAAACAAATATTTAATCATGAAATTAATTAATTAATTAATTAAACCAATATACATTCAACAAATATTTAACCAGGACAATTAATTAATTGATTACTTAAACTAATATACATTAAACAATTATTTAAATCATGACAATTGATTATTTACTTAGGGTTGTTACAACGATCAAATTCCTTCCACCTCACCCAAGCCCTTGGGATGCTTTCACTTGTAATCTCCAAAACTTCTCTAGGGATCTCTTATGTCCTCCAAAACTTCTCTAGGGATCTCTTATGTCCAGATTGACTCTAACTTTTCAAATTTTATTAATTCATCCTAAGGAATCTTCATTGGCTTAGTTCCACTCATAACTTGGAAAACCCTACAACCTCAAGGGAGGGATCATCCCTACTAAGGGAAATTGGGTTTCCCTTCTTTACATTCTTATTGATTTATTGTTATAGGAGTATATCTAGTATTGTGGTCAAAGAGGGAAAGATTTTAAGGAACCAAAATAAGTATAAAGATGATTCCATTGTCTCGTTAAAAATTACAAACTCAGAGTTCAACTGAAAGATAGGTAGTAGACACAATGATAACTTTGAAGTTCCAACACTCCAATTAGAAAAACCCGAAAACACCTAATTGATCACTGGTAAAATGTAATATTCCAGATATAAAAAGTATGCAGAACATAAATAAATAGCTATAAATGGAAGATGAACAACAATATAACCAGGACAACACCACAATAATACCAAAATGATAACAAAATAACACCATAATTAGCACTTTGATTACCGAGAGCAATGTTCACTTGCCTCTTCGAGGGGGCAACCTCCAGCAGAGCAGAGCTCTATTACAATAATAATAATAATAATCTATTTTTAAGGTCACGACCAAGCCACACCAAATTGGTGTATGAGACCCCCTTGTTTGTGGGAAAAGGGACCCCCCTTCGCCCAACTATTTGACTAGTAAAGTCTACGGAGGTATATATACCCTACCCCCCTCTGGATTTGAACTTGTGACCTCTTAAGATGAAACACGTGTTCTTAACCATTAGGCCCACTCAGGCTGTTCTTAACCATTAGGCCCACTCAGGAAACACATGTTCTTAACTAGGAAACACATGTTCTTAATAATATCCAAGACAAAAGTTCTCTTACCCTCGACTCATATTTATACTAAATATGTCTATCAAAAGAACCATATAGAGGAATATCCTTCTAGAAGCGGAAGCTTCTATTAGGTCTTCTTACATTGGACTTATTCTTCCTTATTATTAGGCCTTATTAATATTGACCTTTATTACATGGAAATATATTATTATACCTACATGAGGGGTTAGGTACCTAACATGTCCTCCCCCTTAAAAACAACCTTGTCCTCAAGGCTTGAGATGGGGAAATTGTTGCAGAATGGTAGCTGGTTCCCAAGTGGCATCTCCTGGAGTTGTATCTTTCCACTAGACTAACACTTCCTTGATGGTTCGCTAATGCAGCCGACGCTCACGCTGGTCCAAAAATACTTGTGGTTGTATCCAAATGGAGCCTTCTTCATCCAACTCAGGAAGGTTGGGTTGAGTTTGACACTTAGTTTCAATCACCTTCTTTAAGAAGGAAACATGAAAAATAGGATGGAGCATAGAATGATTGGGCAAAGCTAACAAATAGGCCACCTGTCCCACATGCTTGAGAATGGTATAAGGACCATAAAATTTGGGCGCCAGTTTCTGACAATGGTCAACCTTGAGGGAATTTTTCTTGTAAGGTTGCAATCGAAGAAACACCTGATCCCCTTCTGCAAATTGACATTCAGAGTGACCTTGATCTTCTTGTTGTTTCATGCAATTCTAGGCCATGACCAAATTCTCTTTGAGGGTACGAAGAATAGCCTCTTGAACTATAAGCATTTGGTCAACCTCCTGGACCTTCGGGACACCTAGAAAATATGAGAGGACTGAAGGTGGATTTTTCCCATATACCGCTTCAAAAGTAGTCATGCGCGTAGATGTATGGTACGAAGTGTTGTACCACCATTCAGCTAGTGGTAACCATTGAGCCCACTAATTCTGCCTTTCTGATGAAAAACACCTCAAATATGTTTCCAAACATTTGTTGACAACTTCAGTTTGACCATCATTCTGGGGATGATAAGCCGTGCTGAGATGCAATTGGGTGCCTTGTAGCTTGAACAATTCTTTCCAAAAATTGTTGGTGAAAGTTGGGTTGCGATAAAAAAAAATAGAATGTGGCATAGCATGAAGCTTGAAGACCTGATCCATGAAAATTTGAGCCACAGTAAATGTTGTAAATGGGTGTTGAAGAGCACATACATGAGGATGCTTGGAAAGACGATCAAATACCACCATGATGACTAATTTATTGCCCGATTTAGGTAAGCCTACAATAAAATCCATAGAGATATCTCACCAAATAGCAGGTGGAATTGGAAGCGGTTGTAGTGTGTTAGGAGATTTGACAGTTTCACCCTTGTTACATTGAAACACATCACATTCAACCACAAAATTACGAATGTTCTGTTTCATACCCTCCCAGAAAAAAGAATGTTTGACCCGGTCATAGGTTTTGGTAAGCCCAAAGTGCCCAGCTGTGAATGTAGCTTGAAGCTCATAAAGTAACACATATTTAAGTTTTGACTGTTTACTTAAACACAAACGACCTTTGTATCAAATCTCATCATTGAGCCTAGAGTACCCCGGGGAAACTAGATAATTGAACTGCAATTGTTGTATCAAATGCGAACTTTTGGGATCGTGTAGCCATTCTTGGCGAACAACTTGGAGCCAATCTGATACAATGAAAGAGAGAGAAAAAATAGACCCTTCATCTTCATATTTTCTGGAAAGTGCATCAACAACCACATTGTCTTTTCCTTTTTTGTAAATGATCTCATAATCATATCCAAAGAGATTAGTCACCCATTTTTGTTGTTCGGGGGAGGAAAGGCGTTGTTCCATAAAATAATCAAGGATTTGATGATCTATCTTACTTTGGAAACATTTCCCCAATAGATAAGGTCGCCAAAGATCCACAACATGCAGAATAGTCAACATTTCCTTTTCATAGATTGATTTTCCCAAATTTCTCTCGGACAGTTGTTTGTTGGTAATGGCCAAAGGCTAACCCTCTTGCATAAGGACAACACCAATTCCTTTCCTGGAAGCATCACATTCCAGGACAAAGGTCTTTGTGAAATTAGTAAGGGCCAGGACTGGAGTGGTGCACATGGCCATCTTCAAGGTTTGAAAATCCTGAGCAGCTGCTCGAGTCCAAGTAAAAGAATTCTTTTTAAGGAGTGCAGTGAGAGGTGTCGCAATCTTTCCATAATTATTAACAAACTTGCGATAATAACCTATTAAACCTAGAAATCCCCGCAAGCTTTTGAGAGTCTTTGGGTGAGGCCAATATTGCATAACTTTAATCTTTTTAGGATCCACCCTGACGTCGTCCTTGCCAACAAGATGACCCAGGTACTTTACTTCTAAGGAGCCAAAAGCACATTTAGATTGTTTGAGGAAAAATTGGTGCTAAGAGAGTAGATGGAAAACTCGATCCACATGAGCAAGATGGTTTGTCCAGGTTTTGTTGTAGATGAGGATATCATCAAAGAAAACTAACACAAAATGATGGAGAAAATGACAGAAGACATGATTCATGAGGGTTTGGAAAGTGGAGGGAGCATTACACAAGCCAAAGGGCATGACCAAAAACTCATAGTGTCCCTCATGAGTTCTAAAGGAAGTATTAGGAATGTCTGCCTCTTTCATACGGATCTGGCGGTAGCCCAAACGGAGATCAAGTTTAGTAAAGAACTGGGCACCACTCAATTCATCCAAGAGGTCATCAATGACATGAATGAGAAATTTGTCTTTAATGGTGAGTTTGTTGAGGGCGCAGAAGTTATGACACATGTGCCAAGAACCTTCTTTCTTAAGGACCATGACCACATGAGAACAGTAGGGGCTCGTACTAGGGGGGATAACACCTACGTTGAGCAGTTCTTGAACCATTTTCTCAATTTTATTTTTTTGGGAAAGGGGTGACAATAGGGACGGATAAGGGGAATGGAATGATCATGAACACCACGGGAAGGAGGGAGTCCCTGGGGAGTGGAAAAAACCACTTGATGTTTAGAGAGGATGGATTGGAGGTCTTGCAACACAGAGGGTGTCTCAGTGGCTTGTATGGCATGGAGTTGGGAAATAATGCCATAATGACCTTTTTTGAGACGCTTTTCCATGAGATGGGAACTAATGATCTCCGGGAAACCGACGATGATACATTGAAACTTATATTGTTGGCCCTCATGGTCGAATTGCATGGTTAATTCCTTAAAATCCATGAGAATGGGACCCAAAGTCCTTATCCATTCCGCACCCAACACAATGTCACAACTGCCCATGTCGATAACAAACATATGAGATTTCAGATGGTAGTCACCAATTTGGAGACACACATTTTCACAATGCCCTCCACATTTCATGGACCCACCATTGGCAATCATGATTTGGAAATTATTGACTGCACGGATATAGCAATTAGTTTCTTGGGAAATGTGGTGATCAATTAAATTATGGGTTCTTCCACTATCAACAAGAATGATGACCTTCCTATGCTTGATGTAACCAATTATCTTGAGGGTTTGGGGAGTAGAGAAGCTAGTGAGAGCATTTAGGAAAATGACCGGTTCTACTTCAGGAGGGTCTAAGGGAGGGGTTATGTCAGTGGGTTCAGGTGACACAAACACAAGGAGAGCCTCAACATCCTCTTCTAAAACATCCTCCGAGATGGCCATAAAAAGATTTTGTTCCTTACACTTGTGTCCCGGAAAACATTTGTCATCACAATTATAACAAAGGCCTTTGAGTTGGCGTTTAGCCATTTCGACCCTGGTCAATTTCTGTATCTTTAGTGGAGTAGAAGGAGGAGTGGGAGTTAATGGTTTAGTGCATGGAATAAAGGAGGGTTTGCGGTTTTGAGAAGAGACAACTTGTTGTGCTTCCTTATCTCTTTTAGTAGCGTCAACCCAACTCTGAGGCCGAGCCATGAGGACATGAGTACGAATATCATCCTTGAGGCCATTGATAAAACATTATCGGAAAAAAGCATCAAACATGCCCTCTGTACGAAAATCCAGTCACTCAAAAGCAACTATAAAGTCTTCCACTATGCCAGATTGTTTCAACTTTGTCAAACTACCTAAATGGTTGGTGTCAGTGTCAAAGTGTTCATAAACCTCTGCCACAAAGTGTGTCCAAGCCACATACTCTTGGCAGACATTTTTTCTTCATTTCCACCATTGCTAACGTTCTTGATCTAGATGGAGAACACCATACCGAAGATTGGCCAACTCATCCGTAATGCCATACAAAGATAAATAATGTTCCATTTGAGTTACCCAGCCAGTGGGATCTGATCCATCAAATTTGGTCACATCCACACGTGGAAGGCGTAGCTCACGTTGAGAGTGATGGGCTTGAAAATTCTGGGAATGAGAGGAAGTTTCACCTTCGGTATGCAAAGGTGGGTCGGATAAGGGAAGATCTACATGGATATGCATCTTGGTGCAGATCGTTGTAGCGACAAATTCAAGATGGGTAGTAATTTCTTGTTTGAGCTCTTGTTTGACTTCCTCGATTGAGGCAATGATTGAAGCCGTGATGGCGGAATGCATTTTTTTATTGATGGAGAGAATATTGGCACTAAGTTGTCACACTTCTTGTTGGGTTTCTGTGAAATTAGAGTGCAAGGTATTGAAGCGAGCTTCCAAGTCTTGGCTACGGGTATGGGCCATGATGACGAGGGAACACGAAAAGGGGCGGGTGGGACCACACAAAAAATGGGTTATGGGTGAAGTGTATCACAATGAACATGGCGATGAGTTGAATCCAATGGGGTAAAGCTTAAATAAGGGTGTTGGAAGGGGGTTGGGTCCACAATTTTTTTTATTATTGAAAAATGATAGGTATGACTGCAATTAGGGCGAAGAGAGAAAACCAATGGAATAGGTATCAAATAATGGTGCCAACAGGATCCATATTTTTTTTTTTTACTCTCACGGAGTTATACTCCGATCTGAAGAATACTGCAGTGATGAAATGTCCAAATGCTTAACAGGAATAAATGTGTAGTAATTTTGCAACTTGAATGAAGAAGAAACAGTTTCACCACAATAGATCTTGTCTGTTCTGTTTTCGTTTTTGTCCCAAGGGTTAGGTATTCAAGGGTTCTACAGACAAGGGTTTGCCTTGTGCTATAGCTCTTTGATATACGTGTGGGTTCCAATAGTAGTACTCGACCCAATATCTCAGGGAACTAACTAAAGAGGCTAGACCGTACCCTTAGCCGTACTACTCGACTACCCAGGTACTAGAGAGTATCTTCCCGAGTGTTGTTCTCGGTGGCATTATAACAGTCAGGCGACCGATCGATTTATCTACAGAGGGACTCAGGAGATCTAGGTCGATCTGTATACATGTGTTGTTTGATGCGCTACCACTCGAAGGGGTACCAACATGGATTACAAGGGTGGCCAATAGATGTGCGCTTTAGTACCACTTGTATTTCCCACGTGTATGAATCCCCCGACCGCGGATTTATGCACATAACAACAAATCTTTGTAGCTTAAAGACGTCGGAACATGTCTCTACCCTGAAAAAATTTAACCCACAATTTTCTACCAAGGAAGGTGCTCTGATACCACTTGTAATATTCCAGATATAAAAAGTATGCAGAACATAAATAAATAGCTAGAAATGACATATGAACAACAATATAACAAGAAAAACACCACGATAATACCAAAATGATAACAAAATAACATCAGAAATAACACTTTGTTTACCAAGAGCAATGTTCACTTGCCTCTTTGAGGGGGCAACCTCTAGCAGAGCATAACTCTATTACAATAATATCCAAGACAAAAGTTCTCTTACCCTCGACTCCTATTTATACTAAATATGTCTATCAAAAGAACCATCTAGAGGAAGATCCTTCTAGAAGCGAAAGATTCTATTGGATCTTCTTACATTGGACTTATTCTTCCTTATTGCTAGGCCTTATTAATATTGACCTTTATTACATGGAAATATATTATTCTACCTACATAAGAGGTTAGGTCCCTAACATAATGATAACTTTGAAGTTCCAACACTCCAATTAGAAAAACCCCAAAACACCTAATTGATCAGTTGTAAAATGCTATAAGAAAGGAATTTTGAAACTTATTTACTGTAAAAAAACCAAGCTTAATGATAGAAGAAATAAAATTTTGAAATACAAATTTCTCACTGAAGACAGGAAACAAGTTGGAAAAAACTCGAAATTGCCTTTTAGGTAAAATTGATAATATAAAATCTAATTATATTTGAATGGAAAAATAGAAGAATCGTAGGCGCTGTAAATTAGAGAATTACTCTGATTTAACTAAATACATGGTCGATGTAAATCAAATAATTATGCCAAGACCTGGTCGATGCTCCCCTCCTAATCCAATTTCCTTATTTTTTGGATGCTCCCCTCCTTTGCCACAAGGTGTTGGTCTTGAGTAGAGGCGTGGATGGAAAGGAGACTAATAGACGAGGAAAATTTCATTAAGTTCGATAATATAATTATCTTAGCTAGAGTTGAATTACCCATTAACTGTAGCATGTAAGCATTAATACTTGCATGACAAGACTCAAGGGTGATGGCTTCAACCAGTACTCGGTTTCTATACAAAAAATTAACTAAGTACGTGACAATTTTCAATTTTCCATGTACGTCAAAGGTATTGGGTCGTGGGCTTCTATGGATAATCAATGCAGACTTAATATTATTTATTGGGGAATTGTGCATAATCAATGTTGTGTGCCTTACGACGTAACTAGATTGTTCCAAAGAGCATTTTTATAGACAAGCAAAGTCCCGTAGCATGCACGCCAGAAATTTTCCTAACCTTGGTGGATATTAAACATATAATATTATATATTTTATTATTATTATTATTTTTTAAAAGCTTTTTTCCTATGAGAAAAAAAACCATAATTTTAGTAATAATAACAAAATTTTATTTTGTAAATGCTTTTTAGCATTCAATATATTTTCAAAATAAGAGGAAAGACGTAGCATTAAACTTTATCCAACTGAAAGCATCAACATGAATTTTGGATCAAACAATAATTATATAAAAGCCCCTAGGTCATATTGAACTAAGCAACCCTCTTGATGTTCTCATATATGTTATGTGCTAAGGGATTTCTGTAAGTTTTAAACCTGCGAAGTAAAGAAATGCATATAGATTCTTAAGCAATACAGAAATTAATCAATGGCTCATACACAAAGTACACAGAGATTTTTACCGTAAACCCTCAATCAGGAAAACCTTTCTTATTTTCATTATATCGAATTTCACCATTCGCCATACAATATATACAATGTTTTTAGGTATTTCCTAGATACCAAAACCCTAATCCCTTAATCCGGGATTAATTTACAAATCAGCTAAAAATAGCAAAATCCACTAAAAATAGCAAAAACCGCCCAAAACAAATTTCGGGGCGCTGCCTCGAACGCTGCACGTAACCAGGGGGGGGCATACCTGCCCCCCCCTAGGAAAGCACCCGACGCACATGACAAAGCTCTAGGTGAAAGGATCGTCAGACGCAGTTTTCGTATCTGACGCACCCCCCCACACACACATGCAAAGAATATAACACATACCCAACATTCTCCCACTTGTTTTTTTCTTTGCATCCAGGGGTCCAGGGGATTATATAGTCAACAATCCAGGGCAGCAATGCCCAT
>JZKD02S1617086.1:113044-124892 GCA_000966675.3 Picea glauca
GCAATGCATATAGATTCTTAAGCAATACAAAAATTAATCAATGGCTCATACACAAAGTACACAGAGATTTTTACCGGAAACCCTCAACCGAGAAAACCTTTCTTATTTTCATTATATCGAATTTCACCATTCACCATACAATATATACAATGTTTTTAGGTATTCTGTAGATACCAAAATCCTAATCCCTTAATCTGGGATTAATTTACAAATCAGCTAAAACTAGCAAAATTCGCTAAAAATAGCAAAAACTGTCCAAAAAAAAATTTCGGGGCGCTGCCCCGAACGCTGCACGTAACCAGGGGGGGCATACCTGCCCCCCCCCTGGGACCCCCCTAGGAAAGCGCCCGATGCACATGACAGATCTCTAGGTGAAGGGATCTTCAGACGCAGTTGTCGTATCTGACGCACCCACACACACACACATGCAAAGAATATAACACATACCCAACAATCTCTGTAGGTTATCTTTTGATAAAAGTCTGTTATCATATTTCTTTCTCTGTAAACGTGGTAGAAGAAGATACAATTAATATAGGATTTCATAAATTAATATGGGATTTCATATTCAACACTTCCTAAAAAAATCTGTCTCAATTGAAAATTTTGCATACAACATAATCCATTTAACCAATTTATGACCACCATAAAATCTTCACCATAGAATTTCCCATCACTTGAATTTTTTGAACCCTTATGAACAACTATTAATAAAACCACCATTACAACTATTAATAAAACCACCATTAGTGCCATAAGTTCTACTTTATTAGCTATAAATTTGATAAAATGAAGGTCAAATAGATAATTAACCCCCCATTTCCACCACTCATGGATCTCCTTGGGATTCTCCATCAAAGTAAGTGCAAGCCCTAGTTTTATCAATGATTTTAAGCACCACTACCCTAAGAGGTTTCCCATTCTTAACTTGTTTGAAGCATTTACTAACTAATAGGATTTGAGATGCACACACTCGAGGATGAATGATTCTATTCTCAAATAGAATAGAATTCCTAGCCAACTATATCCCCCATGCAATGATAAGGGAAAGGGCCTTGTAAATATTTAAATTAACATTCTCACACCATTCTTTAAGACATGCATTCACATGCAAACCTCTCTAGACACTCCTAAGACATAAATCACTTTCAACCTCCATCCAAACTAAGCCAACATATGAAAAATAAACAAAAAATGAGAGGGCGATTCCTCACATACCTCACGACCATACTAGCTTATATTTTGCATGTGATCCCATGTAGGAAATTTGTCCATGAGAATGAACCACATAAATATTATGTATTTGAGGGGGAACTTAAATTTCAAAACCTCTTTAAACTACCATTCCATCTCCTAGCCAACCTCCTCCTTCTCAATAACTTTATAACCCAATTTTAGGGTATACCTTCCTCCAATAGGGTTCTAAGATCAAACTAGTTCATCTGGTTGGTCTTTTATTCTTAGATGGATTTTCCTCAAAACAACTATATATGCTTCCAAATATGACCTTCAACACCAATAAAACCAAGCCTAACAACAAAAATCCATTCCTAGTTCCATATAATATTAGTATCAAGATCAACAACTTGTGATAAGTGAAATAACCCTCTATGTCTAGGGGAAACCGTCATGTTTCTAGGAAGAAAATAGTTTTCTCCACAACCCACCCAAGGATCTTCCACCAACCTAATTCTACTCCCATCCCCAACATTCCATACTAACCATTTCTCTCCCATAGGAAAGGCCAATACAATAGCCTTCCATATGCAAGAAACATTATGAATAGATTTAAATGGAGATCTCATCCATTCTTCCATAAATAAAGGGTTAATATATTTTTGACACACCACCTTACACAACAAACCCTTCCTCCACATATTTTTAGCTACCTAATATTTAGAAAAATACATGAATATTTTTTATACCCCGATCACCCATGTCTTTGGGAGCTGTATTTTTCTTCCATGAATCCTAGGGGAAGGCATTTTTATCCTTATCACCATCCCATAGATACCTAAAACTAAGTCTCCTTATCTACTCTAGGACCCCCTTGGGTACAAAAGTCAAAGAAACCCAATACACAAGGATGGATTCTAATACAAACTTTACCAAAGCTAATCTGCCTCCTTAGGATAACCACTTATTACACTAGAAAGATTGTCTTTTCTCTACCTTAGAGATAATCCCTCCCTATTATTTCTAAGTATAATCATTAGGCTTAAGATACAAACCTACATATTCGATACTTTCCTGCAAATCAACTTGAGGATATGCAAACCATTGAGATAAAAGATCTTTATCCTCCTCACAAACCCCCATAAAAGAGACAAAATATTTCCCCACATTGATTTGCATACCTATGGCTAGGAAATAAAGATATAAAATCTCTCTAATCTTTAGGGCATCCCCGCGAAAACCACCACAAAATAGAATAATATCATCAACAAATAATAAGTGAGAAAAATATGTAGTATTTCCCATTTAGATTCCTTTAAAATCCATGCTCATGATTAAATAATTCTAAAGCTAAATCATTAATCAACATAGCGAAATAAATTGTAATAACACAATTCATAACCCAATTTACAAACTATGAGTTGAAACCCAAATGAATCAACATGAAACGAAGGTAAACACAACTAAACCTACTGTAGGCTTTAGATAAATAAACTTTGACCACCATAGTTGATAATTTTTTTAACTTTAATAGAATGAAAATATTCTCGAGTCACCCCCACAACTCGATTAATCTACCTCCCATCCAAAAACCCAAACTATTCTTGAGAGAAAGACTTGGATAGTAAGGCCTTCACTCTTCTAGAAATTATTTTAGAAATGATTTTGTAAATAGATTTGTATAATGAAATTGGTTTGAAATCATAAAAACTACTTGGATTGTTTGACTTAGGGATGAGAGAAATAAATGTGGAATTGAAAGTTGTTAACATCTAGCTATATATCCTAGACTCAATAACTTTCAAAATATCCTCCTCAATAATATCATAAAATCCTAAGAAGAAATCCACTAGCCAACCACCAGGGCTTGGAATTTTATCCTTCTGACATGAATGAAGAACCACTTGAAGCTCATATTTAGAAACCTCTTCCATCATATTTATATTATCCTCCTCAAACACAAAGTTGGGGAATAAAGCTTCCATATTAACCACTTCTGCAATAGAAGCTCTGAATTCTTCCTTAAATAGACCATTAAAATGATTCACCCCAACCATAGATAAGTCCTCAAAGCTAGAAATCATAAAAACCACCCCATCCCTACAATTTCCATATAGAATTCACATTTTTCCTATGAATGGAATAATGATGAAAACGTTTGGTATTTTCATCAACCTTTTCTAACCAAAGAGATTTTCTCTTGAGTCTCCATGCTTCCTCTTTCTCATTCAGAAGAGACCTCTTCTTCTTCTCTAGCTCAATAGTCTCGATATTATGCTCCTCATTTGTCTACCCAACCAAATATTGAAAACAAATAACCTCCAATTGATTCTCAATATCCTTCAATACCATCTCACCCATAATCCTATTCTCATAATCCCACTTCACTAGCACTTGCTTGATCTTTTTTAGATTGTATTCAAATTGAATAACATAGATTCCCTTAGGCTAGGGTCAAAAGGTGCCCACAAATTCTTTACCAACTGAATAAAACCCTCATCCTTTGACCACTGAGAATTGAATTTAAAGGGGCTTTCAAAGTTGTTTTCTCCATCCCAACCAATTCCAAGTAAATGTGAAAGTGGTCCAAACCCCCTCTAGAACCAACCCATTTCCTTACTCTCATATTATCACTCATAAACCCTTAAAAAATAAAGAACATATCCAACCTCTTTGAAATGGGAAAGTGGTCCAAACCCCCTCTAGAACCAAAACCCATTTTCTTTCTCTCATATTATCACTTAGAAACCCTTCAAAAAGAAAGAACATAAATGAACAAATGAACATAGTGGCTATGGGATTCCCACTCTCTCCAGTTGTTGTAAACATATTCATGGAATACATTGAGGAAATGGACATCAACACTTTTCCATTGAAACCATTACATTGGAGACAATTTGTGGATGACACCAATTTCATCTGGCCACACAAAAAAGACAAATTGGAATATTTCCTAAGGAACATGAACAACCAATCATAAGATATTAAATTCACAATGGAGATTGAAGTAGGCAAAAATATTCTTTTCTTAGATGTCCTTCTCACCAGGGAAAATGATGGAACTCTTTTGCATCAAGTATATCGAAAAACACACACACACATATAAATATATTCAGGTGGTGTTTCATCATCACCCGACTCAAAAAATTGGTGTTATAAACACGTTGAAAATTAGAGACAAATGAATATATGGCGTAGCACATCTAGATCGTGAATTAGAACATATGGTCAAAGTATTAAAAAAAATGGCTACAAAGAAAAGATAATCAGAAAAACCATCGAGAAATCCCAAACAAAAAGGCAGATAGAGGGAAGAAATGATGACATTTTGAAATCCATAAAACTACCCTATATCCAAGGAACATATGAGAAGATAGCCAACATCTTACGAAAGAGACAGATAAGAGTCACTTTATCACCTCCAAACACTTTAAAAAGAATGCTTGACTGCACGAAAGATCGAACAGACCCGTGGAAGAATAAAGGCGTGTATTACATTGCATGTGATTATGGAAAGGTATATATTGGCAAGATTGGTCGCTATGTGAAAACTAGGTTAAAAGAACATACGACAGACATCATACATGGGTGAACAAAGAAATCTACATTGGCGGAGCACTCCATAGCCTTCAAACACCACAATTTCCTCGAAAATTTAGAAGTCACCATCAATGTTGATCATTACAAAAAAACATGGGTAAGCGAATCTATAGAAATCGAAAAACACCCAAACAATATCAATTGTGATGAAGCTGGAAACTAAATAAATCTTGGGCACCTATTATCAACCGGATAAAAAATTCCAATAATTAATTAATAAATGTTTAACCCTAATAAGTCGACACATGATTACCTTCTTTCAAGGGAAAAAAGGAAAAAAAAACACATTATTAATTAAAATTAGGGTTTGAGAGATTAAGAGAGAACCTTAGAGTATCTCTTGAAGATTAGATGCACTACTTAGCCCGAAACGTCAAGAATTTTCTACAATCCACACAGGGTTTCCAAGAAATATGAAAATGACCACCTGTGAAAACAACAACCAAACACTCTTTGAAATACTCAACACCAACCCTCTTATTTCTCCAAGTTGGCCTACTATTTATAGGATGAACATCATGCAACTCAAATTCCTCCAATCTATTCAAAAAACAATTTGAGAGAGGATTAACTCATGCAACCTCCCCCCATTCCTTTGAATTTACGATAGGGAAGTTGAGATCTCCTCCTACTACAGTAAAACCATGGCCAAAAGAAGCTTAATTTAAAAAACTTGTCTGAATAAGAGACTGTCAGGACATGGACAATATAGGTTCGTTCCTTCCTCAGTTCCAGGGAGTAGAGAGACAATCCAAGCCATAAATCAAATGACTAGGATTTAACACAATTCCAAGTCCTTGACTTCCAACCAGATATTAAACCTCCAAACTTGCCTTTTACATTCGAAAAAATGAATTCCCACACATTAAAAAGATTAAGTAAATCAAAACCAATTTTACTCCCTGATCCCATTGTTTCTTGTAAAAGAAAAATATCAGGATTATGGGTTTCCACCAGTCTTTTAAGGGAAATTTTTTTCCCAGGGCTTCCTAACCCCCTACAATTAAAATATAGAAAAATCTCTTGAACGAGACCTTAGGGTTTAACTTTCTCTAAGAACCCCTTCAATAGAAAGCTACCTACCAGACTGTATCTACATGTTTTCCCTTTCTTGAGACAAAAAAATATGGATTTTTTTGCCTCTTCCACCTCCTTTTTTACCTCTGGCCTCAGTCAAAGCTAATCCTCCAACCACCCCGCCCTCAACATCGCATGGCCCATTTTTTCTTGGCCTTAGAAAATAAAGAGGAGGATAATCCTTCAAACCCTCACTCTCATGACCCAGGTAAGAAGATAATGATATAGGGAAAAACCCTAAACTCAAATATAACCCTCAATATCCACACTATCTTTAATTTTAGAAAAAATGTAATCAAAGTCCCCCTTCTCATCATTCAAACAACCAACAATATCAACCCCACCCTTTATATCATTAGGTAATACCCGAATAAACCCATGAAAAAATCTACAATCCTTAATCACATAAGATAAACTGTGAATAAGAGCTAATTCTGAATGTGACATACCTTCTTTGCGACCTTTCAATTCTAGAGAAAGATTTGAAACTTCTAAATATTCTATGGATTCCTGACTGACATCTTTTACACTAACTACCATGAGTTCGATAGTAGATTCTTTAGCCACACTATTTCCACCTAATGATCCAGTAGCACTACCAGGAAGTGACACCTTTGAAGTGTGATCTTTGAGATTACCAGTAGAACTAGTGATATGGACATCACCCCTACTATCCACCCTTGGTCTTCACATCTCCTTCCTCCAACTACTTAAATATGAAACAAAAATTCACATTCTTGAACCAAATGTCCATATATATGGCACCTAACACACTTAAAAGGCGACCCATTGTAGTCCAATATTTTAGTAAATGAGAAATTACCTTTTTGCATAACCATCTTTGAGGCCAAGCCCTCTCTCAGGTTGATGCCAACTAGGATGCATGTACCAATCATGTTACTAGATTCAAAAAAACACATGTCTGCTTCCATGAAGGACCCATGAGAATTCCCTACCTCTTTGAAGACCTCATATAACCAAAAATCAACTAGGGGCCCTAGAATCTCTACCCACATTAGGGTTATGGACATCTTTTCCATTTTGGGGTAAAAAAAGGGAGACAATGGCTTGAGGAACAACACTGCTAATCCACATTTCTAACATCCCACCATAATTTTCTTCACATATTCCTCCATTTGAAATATGAAACCCATCCAACCACACACAAGTATAAAGAATTTTGGGAGGTCTCCTAGACTATAGGCTACTATAACTCTTTCATCCTCCCCTTCAGATTCTCCTCACCCATATTTTGAACATGAAAATTCTCAACCAAATCCATGTAGAAAGGTTAACAACCTCTCATCTTGATATTGTCACCTAACACCAACTATATCAGAGAGGGATTTTGGTGAACACCTTTTCAAAGTTTTTCTTTTCACGAAGCTACCCTTGGTTCCACCAACATTATCCTTGGAACCATTATCAGGTCTCTCAGTCTAGTTCGAGAGGCGAGGGGTTTCACCTATCCATTTCACCAACAATCCTCCAGTGATATAAAAATTTATACATTTCGAACCAATCCCACATAAACGATCACTTGCGACAAGACCTAGAATATTACTAACGCTCTGCTCACTATCAAGTTGTCCACCCGCACAACCTTAAGAAAGCGAGGGATACATGACACTACAATAGAAAATTCCTACTGATAGTGACCCACACCTATACCCGAGGGGCCCAAATTCAGAGAAGAGGAAAACAAATTACTAGGCCCTAATGCCTCTAACCTTACAAACCCTAGATCTGGAGTAGATGTAACACCAACCAAAATCAAAGAAGACCACTACACCTGGATAATAGAGAAATGTGATGAGTATGGACCCTTATAAACTATTGATGCACGTAATGGAGGATGAACATTTATTGCATACTGCCAACCCAACTGCTCTAACAAGACCCCAACCAATGGTGCCCTTGTAGTATCTTCCCGTACTTAACATGTTCCATAAAATGAACCATCCTTTCTATCTACAAAAAATTTTGTAGTTGGTTACCCAGTTTGGGTCTAAATTCTAGAGTATGTAAAGCACACTAGAAGGGTCTAAAGAGTCCAATAACTCCACGTAAAGAAATGATAGCACGGCTCACCCACAAACTTGAGTAAATTAGATTTGAAGACCTTCATAAGGATCAAGAGTGTACCTCCTGAGAAAAAGGTTAAACTACTTCAGTAGGTACTACTGATTTCAAAGTACTCCCAGTTACGGACCACCAACGCGATTTTATAGGTGGCGAGGTTTTGGGAATATTAAATATAGAATATTCTTGTGGGTTGTCCCCACTACTATGTTTGTGCAGTGTCATCTGTACTACAATGTTATAGTGTTGAAGAAGTTTAAAATTCTATTAGAGATTTTCCATTTTTCCTCCTCTAAAAAAAATAAAAATGATCTTGCTTCATTAAACCATCATCACCATTTTCCTCTATTACGAAAAGCTTCTCAATTATGCACTAACATTCCACAAACTCAATTATGCACTAATCCTCCACAAACTCAATTTGACATATAAATATAAGAATTTGAATATTACCTATTTCAAATATGAAAAAAACTTGTATGACTTCATGACGGGTATTGATATTTAGTAAATAAAATATCATTTAAAAATAACNGTATTATAATGAAGCTCATATCATGGAATGTGAGAGGTATGAATTCCCCATCCAAACACAAAATGTTGAAAAAAAGAATCACTTAGGAAAAATCAGAGGTTTTCCTCATTCATGAAATCAAGTGTGATAAAATGACGATGGTCAAAATCGCTAAGAAAATTTGGAAAAATAGTGAAGTAGAAGTGGTAGAATCAGAAGGAGCCTTAGGCAGGCTTGTTATTTTGTGGGATCCTGTGAAATGACACTTGGAGTTGTTCTCCATGCTCTCGATAATTTTAACGATGAGTTCTGTAGAGATATGATCCTAATCTCAGGGGTTTATCTCTAATGCCTAAGGACCGTTAACGCCCCAGCTCAAACAAGGATTCCTTGAGTCCCTGAATCATCTTGGTGCCATGTTTTAGGACCTTCATTGGGTTATAGGGGGTGAATTTAATATGATTACATCCCTACTTGAAAAAGAAGGAGGGACTAGAAGACTGGAAGGATAAAGTAAATCTTTCTGATACTGGATAGAGAAATTCAGATTAATTGATATACAAACAAGCAGTGGCCCGTTCACTTGGAGTAATAAGAGAAGAGTAGATAATCAAATCTCAATTAGATTGGACATATTCTTGACCTCTGAAGCATTTTTTCAAGAACGACAAGCTATCTCAATAGAGGTTCTTCCTTTCTATGGCTTAGATCATTGGCCGATCAACCTGTCCTGGGAGGCGAAGGTGATACCTAGACCAAATCCATTCCTCGTTGAAAAATTATGGATGGACCATACAAATTTAATGCAAAATATTGAATCTTGGTGGTCAGAGATCTGAAATTTGTATGGCACCAAGATGTTTCAATTTCAACAAAGGCTCAAACACATTAAGTTCCAGATTAAGAAATGGAACATGGAAGTATTTGGTAACATTTTTGAGGAAAAAAGGCTCCTAGAGGAAGAGATGGTTACAATCCAAATGGAAGCTACTATCAAAGGGCCAAATGTGGATACAATAGCTAGGGAGGAGAAACTTTGACTAGAGTTGGATAAAAGGCATAAACAAGAAGAAGTCCTATGGAAATAAAAATTGAGAGTAATATGGCTGAAAGAAGAAGACCGAAACTTGAAGTTTTTTCATAATTATCAGTTGCAACGTAGAAGCCAAAACGAGATAACTTCCCTAGCTAGAGCCCCTAAAGAGCGAGTGGATACCTTCGAAGACATTGAAAATGAATTGGTAAGTAATTTTCAACATATTTTAACTGAACCAGAAGCAGAAAAATACAAAACTATTCAAAATATAACTGGAAGTATCCCAAAGGTAATAACTCCTAAACATAACCATTTCTTGATGAGCCCAACAACCGTGGAGGAAGTATAAAAGACCATGAAAGAAATGAAGTTAGGGAAAGCTCCCAGACTTGATGGGTTCACAATTTTTTTCATAAATGTTGGAAGATAATAGGGAAATATATCTAGGAAGTGGTAGAAGAATCCAAATCTTCAAAATCCATGCTTAAATCCCTAAATGCTACCCTCATAACCTTAATCCCAAAATAAAAGGAGGCCAACACAACTGAAAAACTCATACCAAACGATCTATGTAATGTAATTTATAATATTGTTTCTAAACTCATAGCTAATAGACTCAAACCCTTACACAAAAACATCATTTCTTTGGAGCAAGGGGGGTTTGTTGAAGGTCGTCAAATTCTTGGCGGTATAATTTTTTCTCGTGAAGCTATGCACGCAATGCAGACATCCAAGAAGGAAAGTATGATCATAAAACCTGATATGTCAAAGGCTTATGACCACATTAGTTGGAGGTTCTTCCAAAAAATGATGGAGGATTTTGGCTTTGAGGAAGAGTGAATTCAATGGATAATGAACCTAATTTCATTGACCTTCTTCTCAATCCTAGTGAATGAATCCCCCTCTAAAAATTTTAATCCTTCGAGAGGGATGAGCGAGGGGGATGCTTTGTCTTTATATTATTTTAGCGGAAGGTCTGGGGAGACAAATTTATAAGGTGCTTGTTAGCGTCAGAAGTCACTCCTGGATTGCTTGCAGGAGCAGAGCCTGACACCCATCAGTTTAATGTCACAATTTGTTTATAAGGGGTGATCGAATGGAAGAAAAATCGGAACAATATCGTCTCAACTCAGAAACTAGGCCAGGCATGCATGGGCGAGTGAGGTCTTAGATAAACTTCAAACAATGAGTTGTAGTAAGGGTGAGTAGGAGGAAGACTTATCTGAGAAAAGTGCAGAAGACTGTCATAAACAACAGGATTCTAACAGACTGTGAGAGAAAGCATCAAGATGCAAGATCCTCTTACACCCAAATGCAGGAAACCAGAGAAAACAGTAATGCAACAACAAATCATTTATCATAACATAACTGTGCTAATTCACGCGAAGCATTCGATCATGAACTCTCTGATACGAGATGAAAACATAGATGGAAAAAGGAGAACTGTTTGTCATATAACAAGAAATCTCAAACACAGATACACAACCCAATGAACTAGAATGTTTGCTGAAACTTCACAGTCGGGAGCTTAGCTCTACCATCGATAGATACAAAAATGGCGAAAACGCCTTCATATACTCAGAACAACAACAACAGTGGAATCGAGACATTGCATTGAAATCTTTGCGTCTGCATGGATTCTAACAGTCAACATCTGCAATCTCTGAAAGATCGTGCAACTTATGTCAGATGCAATCAAAATCATGACAGTTCCAGCGGCGAATCGACGTGCCTTTAATTCATTGCCGGGATTTCCCATTATGGCGGAGGCGATGTCTAACCACCACCAACTGCTTCAATAACTACTTCATTGGGATTGAGGACGGCCCAGCCAACTCGGTACTTCTGCGACGTGGAAGACCCTCTTGCGCTGCCACCTGGATTAGCTGAGCGATATGGTGCATAGACGTGGAGGCCAGCGCGAAAGATGAGGCACAACAATAGAGAGATGGGGCCATAACCGCGAGGGGAAAGTGAAAAGCGATGAGGTGTAAGAGAGGTGGCATGGGAAGACATGTGGCGGAAGACGATAAGTGGAAGGAGCAGGATACAAGACATGATAAGTGCACATGCGGTGGGAAGCTGTCGTGGAAAGGGGTGGGACACGTGGCGAATGATGAATGAATGGTGAGATGGGAAAGGGATCATACGGACTAGGAGAGGGGGGAGTGACAGATGTCGGAGGATGAGGAAAGGGCAAAGGGCGCAAGCCTCATCGCTCGATCGGGAAGAGAACAGGTGGCACAAAAGATGACATGACAGGACAGGGGCCCACGTTGGTTAATCAAAGAATGACAGAGGATGCCCAGGTTTCTTGTGTGCCGTTGATCCGGACGCTCGAACTGCAACCGTCGTAGAGATTC
>JZKD02S1617086.1:124970-139269 GCA_000966675.3 Picea glauca
GTCGTTGATCCGGGCGCTTTGATCTTGACCGTTGAAGAGGTGCGCCACGGATTCCAGACCCCCCCCCTCCGCTTAAAGGTAGAAAGGCGGGGGGGCTTCGGAATCCCATATGCACCGTTTATCCGGGCGCTTTGATCCTGACCGTTGAAGAGGTGCGCCCCGGATTCCGGACCCCCCACCTCTGCTTAAAGGTAGAAAGGCGGGGGGGATCCAGAATCCCATATGCGCCGTTGATCCGGGCGCTTTGATCCTTGCCGTCCAGATTTGATGTTCATTTAAACATGAGCGCATTTGCATCCCGAACTTAGGACAAGTGGGTTTTTAACCCATTCCTTACATTCTGACCCCCTTACAAGAAATATCGCTAACATTCGGCTCCATGGGGGATAGAGTCGTCCCTGTGATGCTCTAAGAACTCTTTGCAGATTCAATGCCTTGCTGTTGGGCTATGGAGTCATTTATTAAACTGAAAAAAAAACAAAAACAATATTTACACAAAACAAAAGAGCCGACTGCGGCTCACAAAAAACATTTTTTCAAGAAATGCCCATTTACTAGGCCACTAAAAACTTCTTTGCCTTCCAGATCCTGCAACCTGTAAGTGTTGTTTGAACATACTTCAAGGATCTTGAAAGGCCCCAACCAGAGGGCATCAAACTTACCGTGCTTGCCCCTGTCCTGCCTGGGTGCATCCCATTTGAGTACCAGGTCACCCTGCTCGAATTCTTTCTTTCTGCTCTTTCTGTCAAAAGCCTGCTTGATCTTCTGCTGATGACCATAAGCCCTATCCATGACTTGTTCTCTGACTTGCTGCACTTCCACCATTTGATGAATCCTTCTGACCACATGGTTAGGTTCTCCTTCAAAGTCTTGAAGGAAATTCGCCACAGATAAGGCGAGTTGAGTGGGGAAAACAACCTCTATTCCGTAAATAAGCTGGAAAGGTGAGATACCTAGGGATTTCTTTGTTGTTACCCGATCATCCCAAAGAGCAAATTTGAGCTTTGAGTCCCAGGCCCTCTTATTGTCCTCCAGTAGCTTTTTGATAAGCTTGATTAGGCTTTTATTGGAGGACTTTTCCAGTCCGTTTCCTTGAGGATAGTATGGAGTAGAGTGAACCAATGAAATTCCAAATTGTTCACAGAACTTGACCAGAGGCTCAGACCTGAAGGGGGCGGCATTGTCAGTGACAATCCTGCTTGGGCAGCCAAATATGGCTATGATGTCTTCCAAGAGGCTGATGATTACTTTGTGAGAAGTGCTCCTGGTGGGGACAACCTCTATCCACTTGGTGAAATAATCGGTCGCAGTGAGGATCCACCTGCGCTGGCCACTTGAGGGAGGATGAATCTCTCCAATGAAATCCAATCCCCACCGCTGGAAGGGTGCTGAAACCACCACAGGCTTCAATGGAAGGGATTTGAGTTGCTTCTTACCTGAGAACTTCTGGAATTTGATGCAAGCTCTGACTTCTCTGCAGACATCAGGGAACAAAGTAGGCCAGTAATACCCAGCCTGGAGGATTTTGTGGGCTATGGTCTTCCAAAAATGATGACCTCCGCAGAGACCGCTATGGAAATCGAACATCACCTTCTGGGCTTGCTGCGGGTCCAGACATCTTAATAGGATCCCCAGAGGGTCTTTCCAATACAAGGCTTGGTCAACGAGACAATATCTGATTACTTTGAGCTTCAAAGCTCTGGCCCTACTTTTTCCCAATCCATCAGGGGGCTTTAATTCTTGCAGAAAATACAAGATATCCTTGTACTAGGGACATGCTGCTAGTGGTATGATGGCATGAGAATTCTTGTCGGATGACTTAGCTTGCTCATTGATGAAGTTAATCCCCAAAGCCCTGCAATTGGATTCAGCCAGCAGCTTGGCCAAACCTTGCCCCTTTATCAACTTGGTGGGCTTAATCTCCAGGTCAAATTCCAGGATCTTGGCGATCCATTTACCCCTTCTCCCGTCTATGTCAGGCTATATAATAATTTCCTTCACAGAGGTTGAAGGGACATATGCAGTGATCTTTGAGTGCAAGACATAGATCCTGAAAGATTTGAGAGCTTTCACCAATGCATAGGCCTGCTTCTCCATGATATCGTACCAGAGTTCAGCATCTCTCAACGCCTTGCTGTAGAAAGAAATAGGTTGCTCTCGCCCTTGATCATTTTTCTGCAACAAGACTGCTGCTACCGAGTCACCAAAAGCAAACGAGAAAATTAGGAAATCTTTAGAATAATCAGGACTGATTAGCATAGGTTCCTCAGTCAACGCTCTCTTTATTTGGGCAAAATATTCCCTGGGTTCAGCAGTCCATTTCACTTCATTTCCCTTCCTGAGCATGGCTGTGATGTGTTTCACCAGCTCGACAAAGTTTGAGACGAATCTCCTCAGAAAGTTAACCTTCCCCAAAAATGCCTGAACTTCCTTCTTAGACCTGGGAAGTGACAGGGTATGAATCGCTTCCACCCTGCTAGGATCGATTCTCACCCCCTCAGCTGATACTATATGGCCTAATAGCTTACCCTCCTGCATAGAAAACAATGATTTATTGGGGTTTAAAGATAGGCCATACCTCCGGCACTTCAAGAAAACTCTTTTCAAGTGGTAGCGGTGCTCTTTATCAGTCTTGGAGAAGACTGTGATGTCATCCAGATATATCACCACAAACTGGTCCTTCTCCTTGATGAAGGCTATGTCCATGGCCCGCTGAAATGTTGCTCCTGCATTCATCAGTCCGAAAGGCATTTTGGCATACATGAATGTGCCCCACGGAGTGGTGAAGGCTGTTTTTTCTCTGTCCTCAGGCATGACTGATATCTGATTGTATCCAGAGAAACCATCAATCATGGATATTCTAGATGCACTGGTTACCCTCTGCAATATGTGTTCCATGTTGGGCAGGGGATAATTGTCCTTCCTGGAGCTTCTATTCAGGTTCCTGAAATCAACGCAGAGTCTGATTTCCCCACTTTTCTTTCTCACCGGGACCAAATTGGCTACCCACTCAGAATATCTCAAGGGGACAATGATCTGGGCATCCAACAACTTCTTTACCTCTTTTTCCATGACAGGTAGCGGCATGGGATTTATCTGTCTCAACTTCTGCTTGAATGGCTTAGCCTCTTCTTTCAGTGGGATCTTGTGCTCAATGACCGATGTGTCATACGTCTTGAGATCTTCGTAGGTCCATGCAAACACATCAGCAAACTCCTTCAACAACTTAGTATATTCGACCCTCTGCTCCTCGGTCAAACTCCTTGACAGCTTGACAAATTTAGGCTCCTCAGGCGTGCCTATGTTGCACTCGGTAGTGTCATCATCATCACCTGAAACTCTACCCTTCACTGCCACATCATTTCCATCGAACAATCTTTCTAATGGGATTAGTCCTTACAGAATGTAATTGCTCGGTAGCTGAATGATCTGGTGATCAACAATTTTATTTACAAACTCCCCAGGGTGATGGTCACCTTCCATGTCAGGATCCTCATCTATGTGCAATGTAGAAAAGTCATCAATGGACTGGAGAAATTTCTCGATTTCCTGATCATCTTCAAACACCTTCCAGTGTTTGACATTGTCTGGTACAGAGGGTCTGTATTTTATTTCAACATCAGATCTGACCACAGGCGGTGAAGGAACTTCGAGCAAGCTAGCTGTGACAGCTAAAAAGTCAGCTGAAGCATTTTCTTCCCTTGGAATGTAAGAAATATTAAAATCCAGGAAGAAATTATCAGCTAGGTCCCATACCTCATTTCTGTAATTCTTGAGCCGAGGATGTTTAGCCTGATAAACGTTTTTTACCTGCTGGATGATCAATTCTGCATCTCCAAACATAGTCATCTCCTTAATTCCCATTTCCTTGGCAACTCTTAATCCTAGAACCAGAGCTTCATACTCTGCCACGTTGTTGGTGGTGTCAAACTCCAACTTATATGACAGATATGTGGTCTCTTGACAGGGTGATATGAATACCACTCCGACACCTGCACCTATACTAGAGGAAGCTCCATAAAAAAACATCTTCCAAACAGAGGTGGATGGAGGGGGTGTTTCCTGATTAAGAATAGGCTGCTTTCTGATCTGTAAAGGAGCCTCAGGGGTGTGGGTGAGCTGCAGTAAACTGGAGCTCAAATCGGTGTCCAAGGCATAGATGGGATGATTGTTAGGGTTGGCTTCATCACTGATTATGTAGGCCAGTTGGGCTTCCCTATATAGTCTTCTATGCTCCCCTCCAAACAATGGAATAGTGGAATATGTGAGGTCCATCTGCAAGGTTCCTCCAAGTCTCTTAATCCAATATCTTGACAACAACATGCCAAACTTGGGGGGAACATCAGCTACCACAATATCCATGACCATACTTTTCATGGGCAGCTGAAACAAAGAAACTACCAGGTCCTTGATGACTCCCAAACACTGAACCCTCCTGGAGTCAAAATAATAGAGGTCATGATAGGCTCGGGTGACTTCTAGTCCCAAATCTTCCATGACAGTTTTGGGCATGAGGTTGTGAGAGGTCCATGAATCCATTAGGCAATTATGCAACACTTTATCATGTATATTCAGGGATGTGTAGAAGGGAGGGGATGCATCATCTCTATCTTCTACCATGGGACCTAGGACAACTGTAGGCCTTTCATCTTGGAGGTTTATGGAGTCTTTGAGAGGGTATGAGGCTTCAGATTTCAACAGCTCAGAGAAGTGTTTTTTGAATTCCCCATGTTTAATTAACTCAGTGAGTGGCACAGGAATTCTGATCTTTTGAATCTCATGTTCGAAATTAAAAGAAGGTGTAGACTTTAGGATTTCTCTAACTTTAGGAACATGATTATGGACAGTGGGAGAGAGGGGTTGAGCCTTCTTACCTCTGTGAGCGTCTGCTACTTCATTAGCAGGCTTCTCTGTTCTAGTGGATTGCTCAGGAACATCAGGTGTTGCTGCCCTTTTGTCGGACCTCAGGTTGTACCTGCCTCGACCGCCGCTAGCTTTGTCTCCCTTGCTCAATTCATTTAGATGACTATCCATGAGAGACTTTTCATAAGCCATCTGAGTGAGATGAGGAAAAGGAGGAGTGTCTTCTAAGCAGTGGATTTCAGGATCAAGCTCATCTGTTTCTCTTTCCTCCTCATGGGAAACCAAATGGTTCTGAAAAGGGGCCTGAATTCTCTGGTCTTCTCTGTCTCTTCCCTTTTCTTTGTGCACAGTCGAGGGAGAAATATTATTTGGCCTCCTGAAACCTCTTTTATTTTCGGTGTTCTGAGGACCCTTATACATTTGTTTCCTTTCCACCTTCAATCTCTCCACCTCTTCGGTCAGAAACTTCATTATCTCGGTCAACTCGTTCACTTGAGGGTGGGACAACGATGGGCCAGAAGTTGAGGCTTCGGATCTTCCCTTTCTTCTGTCTGCGTCAGCTTTGTTCCTCAGTCTGTCAGCTGCCAATATGTTGGATTCCACTTCTACGACATCGTCTTGCATTTGAGCTAAGGAGGTAGCCCTTCTTTCTCTCAATAGCAGGCAAAAATCAGGATCAAATGCACCAGCATATGAAATTTGGGCAGAGGCTTCTGAGGGCTTTATCTCTGGAGGGATCTTATTGTACATCTTATTAAATATTTTGGAGAAGTCAGAGACAGACTCTCCTTCCATTTTCCTCAGAGACCCAAACTCTGTCATGTAATACATGAAATCTTTTCTGTCTCCCCACTGCCTCAAGAAAACGTTATCCAAGGCTTCAATGCCAGCAATAGATCCAGGGGCCAATCCTCTGAACCATTTCCTTACCTCTCCATCTAGGCTCTGGAAAAAGACTCTCATCCAGACATCTTCATTCTCAATATTCAAGTTATCTGCATAACTGTAAAAGGAAGCTAGGTTCTTTTCAGCAGTTAAGTCTCCTTCCCCAGTGAACTTGGGCATGTATTTCAAACAATCTCCAGCAGGGAGGGGATTCATTGGATGGGGTAGGATTAAAGGAGAATATCTAGCAGCGACTATGGCATCCATTCTATTAAGAGGGGGATTAGCACCAGCCATAGGAACAACAGGTGTGGGAGGACTAGAGGGTGGCGAAATTTGAAACAGAGAGACAGGAGTCGAGCTCACAGAGTGGAGGGGGGAATGTGGTGAACTCGGAGAACGGGCTGTTATACTCGGAGGCGCAGAAAGCTCTCTTCCTCCAGTAATAGTAACAACAGGAGGAGGGGTGGTGAAACCCTCAGAGGCTTGAGGTCTGTGTTGGGGCACAACTTCCAGGGAGGGGGGAGTGACAAGGATCTCTCTTTCTGATACCAGACCAGAAGGAGAAAACTCAGCAGGAACACTCCAGAAATTCAGAAACGGGAAACCTCAGAGGAAGGACGACTAGGAAGCTGAGAATAAGAAAAAGGTGTTCTCACAGAAGGGGATGGCGTATTACCTGTTTCGACGCTCGAAGCTTCTTTTGCAGAGCTCTTTCCCTTTCTGCGCACCGCTTCTGAGTCAACTTCTGGTGTAGCTAAAGGAAAGTGTGGATTAGACCTCGTGTGTCTACCTCTGAAAGCCACAATTGATAGAGCAGGTTCTCCCCTGCGGAGTCGTCACAATGGAGTCGCCAGGTGCATAGTAGCAATCTTCAAGTTCTGATATCTGATGCACCTTCAGAATCAGTTGATCTTTGTCGTTCAATCCCAGGGAAAATATTCAACTTCGTCCCTGGCAACGGCGCCAGAAATGTTAGCGTCAGAAGTCACTCCTGGATTGCTTGCAGGAGTAGAGCCTGACACCCATCAGTTTAATGTCACAATTTGTTTATAAGGGGTGATCGAATGGAAGCAAACTCGGAACAATGTCGTCTCAACTCAGAAACTAGGCCAGGCATGCATGGGCGAGTGAGGTCTTAGATAAAATTCAAACAGTGAGTTGTAGTAAGGGTGAGTAGGAGGAAGACTTATCTGAGAAAAGTGTAGAAGACTGTCATAAACAACAGGTTTCTAACAGACTATGAGAGAAAGCATCAAGATGCAAGATCCTCTTACACCCAAATGCAGGAAACCAGAGAAAACAATAATGCAACATCAAATCATTTATCATAACATAACTGTGCTAATTCACGTGAAGCATTCGATCATGAACTCTCTGATACGAGATGAAAACATAGATGGAAAAAGGAGAATTGTTTGTCATATAACAAGAAATCTCAAACACAGATACACAACCCAGGGAACTAGAATGTTTGCTGAAACTTCACAGTCGGGAGCTTAGCTCTACCATCGACAGATACAAAAATGGCGAAAATGCCTTCATATACTCAGAACAACAACAACAGTGGAATCGAGACAATGCATTGAAAGCTTTGCGTCTGCATGGCTTCTGACAGTCAACATCTGCAGTCTCTGAAAGATCGTGCAACTTATGTCAGACGCAATCAAACTCATGACAGTTCCAGCGGCGAATCGACGTGCCTTTAATTCATTACCGGGCTTTCCCATTATGGTGGAGGCGATGTCTAACCACCACCAACTGCTTCAATAACTGCTTCATCGGGATTGAGGATGGCCCAACCAACTCGGTACTTCTGCGACGTGGAAGACCCTCTTGCGCTGCCACCTGGATTAGCTGAGCGATATGGTGCATAGACGTGGAGGCCAGCGTGAAAGATGAGGCACAACAACGGAGAGATGGGGCCATAACCGCGAGGGGAAAGTGAAAAGCGATGAGGTGTAAGAGAGGTGGCAGGGGAAGACATGTGGCAGAAGACGATAAGTGGAAGGAGCAGGATATAAGACATGATAGGTGCACATGCAGTGGGAAGCTGTCGTGGAAAGGGGTGGGACACGTGGCGAATGATGGATGGATGGTGAGATGGGGAAGGGATCATACGGAATAGGAGAGGGGGGAGTGACAGATGTCGGAGGATGAGGAAAGGGCAAAGGGCGCGAGCCTCATCGCTCGGTCGGGAAGAGAACAGGTGGCACAAAAGATGACATGACAGGACAGGGGCCCACGTTGGTTAATCGCAGAATGATAGAGGATGCCCAGGTTGCTTGCGCGCCGTTGATCCGGACGCTTGAACTGCAACCGTCGAAGAGATGCTCCTTCGATTCCGGACCCCCCCCTCCGCTTAAAGGTAGAAAGGTGGGGGGGGGGGTCTGGAATCACCTCGCGCGTCATTGATCCGGGCGCTTTGATATTGACTGTTGAAGAGGTGCACCCCGGATTCCGGACCCTCCCCTCCGCTTAAAGGTAGAAAGGCGGGGGGGGCTCCGGAATCCCATATGCGCTGTTGATCCGGGCACTTTGATCCTGACCGTTGAAGAGGTGTGCCCCGGATTCCGGACCCCCCCCCCCTCCGCTTAAAGGTAGAAAGGTGGGGGGGCTCCGGAATCCCATATGCGCCGTTGATCCAGGCGCTTTGATCCATGCCGTACAGATTTGATGTTCATTTAAACATGAGCGCATTTTCATCCCGAACTTAGGACAAGTGGGTTTTTAACCCATTCCTTACATTCTGATCCCCTTACAAGAAATATCGCTAACAACGCTGATAGACAAGAAATGACAAGGGTTAAATCTAAAGGAAGGTATGGACCCAGTTTCTCACCTTTAGTTGGTGGATTAAAACCTCCTTATGGGTGCTCTAACTACAAAAGAAGCCAAAACTATCAAAGCCCTACTGGATACATACAAGGAAGCCTAAGGTACGATTATAAATTTTTCTAAGTCTAAAATATTTTTCTTTAATACTCATGTGGCAGTTCAAAGAAATATAGCCATGATTATGGGATTTCAAAGAGCATGCCTCCCCTCCAAATATTCTGGAGCCCTGTTGTTAGAAAAATCCATTCGAAATACTTCATGGTAGGAGTTGCTGGAGAAATTAGAAGCTAAGCTAACCAACTGGACCCACCGCTATCTCACTCTTCCTGGAAGGATCCTATTAATAAAATGTGTGTTGAGATCTATGCCCCTATATATCTTCTTGATTCTGGCCACTTCCAAAGGTGTCTTACAAAATATTAGAAACCTTCAAAGGACCTTCCTCTGGGGGTGCCACCAAAGAAAAAAAGTGGGCCCTTGTAGCTTGGGATAAACTATGAGGACCTGGGTAACTTATCTTCTCCTTCCTCTCTGCTATGGAATTTGGAAAGGGTGCTAGGATCGATCACCTCATCAAATGGACTAGTTAAACGTCTCCATGCAAAATCCCATGGTGGAGTGGGAATCAAAGACCCTATGCATGTAGGGAAAGCCTTAGCAGTGAAACTATGGTGGCGCTCTATTAAACATCTAGGTGACCTATGGGAAAAAAATTGGAAGATAAAGTATGCTCCGCAGATAACAAAGAAAGAACTGATCAAGATGGATTGTTCCAGGCGAGGATCACTAATGAGGAAAAACGCTTGGAAAAACATAAATTTATTCCAAAGAGAAATCTTCTGGGAGGTCCACGAAGGTAGGTCATCCCTTTTTTGGGAGGATGCATGGGAACAACTACCTACCATATATGGAATAGAAGGTTTGGATTGTATAGGGACAACTATGAGGAATAAAGGATGGAATTATGTCCACCGGTACTAGAAATAGAAATAAGACTTAGAAGGGGAGACATAAAGAGTCTGGAGAAACCTATCAGATTGGCCAATTGTCTTGAAAAAGGAAGATAAGCAGGTCCTGGAAGAGGAGTTGTGATGTAGACCCCCTACCTACCCCTACCTCGGCAGGGTCTGCTGACCTCCCAGTCAAGGATCGTTCAAATTCCTTTGAGCCGAAATGGCTCTTTGATTCCCTGCTGGAACTTTCAACGCTTATAACCACAGGTCCTGTTATGAAACTCTGCCTACGCGACTAAGCACCAGGCGCAAGCTCCTTCTCTCACATGACCACGGGTTGTGACCGCTCGCCTACACAAAAAGTGTTTCGGGACTTCGCATGTCGGGACTTTGCATGTCAGGACTTCGACTTATGAGCCACCCCTAACTCCCTGACTCCTGAAACTCCAAAAAGGGCTTAACGACCGTTATCTCCTTCCACTCATGTGACCATTCCCATGACCACAGGCTTAGCCTAAACGACGCATCACATTTCGCGACTTCGGGATTTCCGCATGCAAGTCGCTCTTGACTCCTTTCTTCTCGAACTCTCGATCCCCGATATTTCGATCGACGATATTTTCTCTTGGCGCTAGCTCCTCTCACTAGGTCCCTCTAATTATGATGATAGAAAAACCAAGTGTCAACTCAAAAGGTGTTTCAGGATTTCGTGTATTGAGAATCCCCAATGCGTTTCACCTCAGTTCTCTCAATATCCGAAACCCCAAGGCCAGATCAATGGTCCACACGCTCCCGCGATCCAACAGTATGATCCGTTCCTTCTTGTATCGGGACTTCGCGTTTCACGAAGTCAAGAGACTCCTCACCTCTGATCTTTCGATGCCCGAAACCCCGAAATATGCTCTGCGTCGGATCAGTGGTCCATGCTCGTTCTTCGATCTGACGGATCAGATCTAATCGGGAGTTCGGGCCTCGCGATTTCTTAAACTATTCCCTTTGACGTCTCTCCTGTGCAAGTCAGCGAAACGCTGGACTCTCGCCATGTGTCCCTCTCAATGGATGACTAAGATCGTTTCGGCTCCCAGCTCCCTGAACTTCTGATCCTCCAACGTGTGCGAATCTCCGCCACCTGTCACCCTGGATCCAACGGTCCAGAATGATTTTGTGACTTCAGCTATCGTGAATTTTCTCTATTTTTCCTTGCAAGTCTCTCGATATCTGATTCCATGAACACCCAGGATTTGTTTCCAACTGTCTTCTGATGATGGACGATTCTAGTCTCTTCGAAACTTCGGGACTTCGCAGAGTCCACTCTTTTGTACACTATCAAAGGGTTTAACCCTCTTGCACCTTCCTCCAGATCCAATGACTGTTGGTCCACACGCTCAAATATAATGGCCCAGATCCCTTCCTCTGTAGTTGATTTGATGGATGTTGTGCTCTTCCTCCTGAGCTTCTGATTTCTCCCCAACTTGGAAGATCTCGAAGATTCAAAGGCCTTGACCTTTGCTTCCTCTGCGAGCCCAGCTACTTGGGTCTCACTTGTGCTCAAAAAAATGCTTTCCCTTCTGATCTTTCTCTGTGGCTCGAACCTTGAAGTGTCTCGGCCTTTTGTTCCCTTCTGTTGGAACTCTGTGCACAAAGGTACGATTCCTCCCAAGCTTGCGAACTTGAAACAATTCGCTCCCTTTCACACTACTTGTGCTTGACTAACCTCCAAGTGACTGTCTATCAACACTCCATCTAAGTGTTGGTCTGGTGCATTCCTTACATAGGTCTTCCTCTAGAGTGTTCAACAACTTTGTCTCCTTTCTCTCCTTGAAAGGATATGAGCACCCTCCTGGTGACTTCTGCTCAAGCATGCCTTGTTGAGCCTACAAAGTATTCAACAAATTTGTAAGTGTCTTCCTCCAACACTTCCCTTGTCTCTGAACTAGAAATAAAGTTCCTTGGTGCACTCCTTGCACTCGCTCGATTCCCTCTTGAAAGAGCTTCACATAATCCTCAACAATTCTGTCTTCTCTCAGTGCCCTCCTCTGCACAGTATTTCCTCCAAGGTGTTCAACAACCTTGAAGCTCCCTTTGAGTCTACAAACTATCCTAGTGTGCCCTCTTGGAACATTCTCCTCTGAACTCAACAAAGAGATTCATATGCACACTCCTTGCACTGGCTACAGAAATTCCAACGTTCTGTTGTGCACTCCTTGCACAGCGTAAAGAACCCATAACAATATAACATAGCTCAATGAAGATAAAACAAATCTATCTTCCTACTGTAAATGAAACTTATCATACATTTATAAAATTCATTCATGAAATTCATAAACACATGAACAATAATATGTAGGAAAAACTGCTTTTCTATTATATCTGTGTATCTATACAGATGATTACAAAACTGAACTGCAACAAAGTCCCAGTTCTCTCAAGCTCTCTCCTAGAACTATTCTACCTCCTAAGGCCTCTCTACCCATAACTCTTTCCCTATGATATCTCTCTCTCAAGTCTCCTAATTACAAAGCGAGGGCTCTACGAGCTCAATCCTCTTCCCCGCCTTAGTGCTATCGCTATCCTGCTACTGCACTGTACTCCTATGGCTACCTTCTATAAATGTCTACCCAGACCTGTCTACGTCCTGGTCTTGTTGCAAGCAACCATTTAAGGAAACCTCAACCACTACCTATACAAAGGCATCGCCTGCTCTTACAACTTTACAACACGAAAAATCCGTATCAGATCATATTTTAAAATTTAAAAATGGGAGGGTCGACGCCTCTCCCTTTCTCTATTGCGCATCTGCGTGTTGGCAAGCTGGTGCACGTGCTGAGGTGGAGTGATGCTCCTGCATCAAGTTGACTCTTAGAAAAATTAGATACATAAATGGCCGTAATATTCTTCGTTGGAGAAGTAAAGGGGAGGGAAATTTTAAATTCAAGGATGCATACCTCCTCGCGGTAGGATTGTCAAAATCAAAACAAAAAATAGATTGGCAATGAATCTAGCAGCCCGAGATATGGAAAAAAATAAGGACCTTTCTATGGTTGGCCCTGAAGAGAAAATAACTAACTTGGGAAAAAATCCATAAGAGAGGATATCAAGGACCATCTATCTGCTTGCTTTGTAAACAGGTAGAAGAATATCTAAATCATCTCCTTTGTAATTTCCATGAAGTAGGTTTCATGTGGGAGAAAGGTGGTGAGCTCTTTCATCACTCTAGTAGAGTCAACAATGACACCTCTTGAACCATCACAGATTGGGTCGAGAACCCTTTCCACAACCCTATATTAAACAAAACTTGGGATATCTTCCCAGGAATTGTTATGTGGAATCCGTGGAAAGAGCATAATAGAATAATTTTCAAATAGACCCACTTTCCTATGCAACAAGTTTGGGAAAAAATACAAGAAAATGTCTAGGAATCAATAGCAGTAGGAACCTGGTCCGCAGAAGATAAAAACCTCAACGCAGAAGAGAAAAACATATTCAACAATTGGAAAATTGAGGAAGCTTACCTCCATGCAAACAAAGCTCCTAAACAAAGCAAGAACATTCCAAATAAAACCTGGTTGCCTCCAGAGTTCAGAGCAGTAAAACTAAAATTTGATGGGGCATCGAAAGATAACCCTGGTAGATCAGAGGTTGGAGGGGTCCTCAGAAATTCAGACAGGTTGATTATAGCCATGTTTTCCAGCAACTTGGGCCACAACACCAACAATGGGGCTGAGCTTGAGGGTCTCCTCCAAGGCCTTACCATGGCTAGATTGAAAGGAATCATGAATCTGGAAGCGGAGGGAGATTCTCTCCTAATAATATCAACTCTAAAACGAATGATAAATGGTGCAAACCCAGAAAATATCTCAACGCATTGGAGACTGTCCTATGGCTGGGATTTGATCATTGAAGTAATCAAGTGCTTCCTAGTGATTATCCTAGCTCAAGTAAGGAGAAGTGCAAACACGGTGGTGGAATTTTTGGTTAATATAGGAGTTCAATAGGGAAACTAACTCACCACATGGTCTTTAAGGGATCCCACCAACACTCTCGTGTGGAAAGAAGCTACAAATATAATCTTGAGGGACATAAGGCTCCCATATGGGGTGTCAAACATCGAGAGAAGGTGCTCCACCTAGAGGCCCGACAAGAGGTCTTTGAAAACTGGATTGATGGAGGACATCGATGAAGGACTTCCACATGATCCTTATCATTCGCCAGTGGGCCAGAGCATTGATAGGGGGCTTGTTGAACGTCACTTCGATGACGTTACCCTCGAGAACTGATCTCTCCTCAAGAAAAAATGGTATGCGCTGGGACATATGGTATCATCCAAAGTTATGGTAGTTGGTCGATGGGATATCATCGAAAGTGGAATTAATTTCAAAAAGTGGAACTGGTATAAATTCAAAGCTGGAATTCATAGAGCAGAATGAAGAATGGTTATGGAAACAAGCATGGGGGTAGGATGATGGGCATTGATCACATAATGATTTCCTCGAATGTGCCATGGAAAATAACTCAAGAAAAGTGAGGGGAAGTGCTTAAGTACTTCAAGACAAGGAGGATTTGTAATGGCTCGCAGTTAGTTTTCGTGAGTGAATTTGATCACCTCAAGTGGAAATATGAATTGGAAATCTAGAAGTTTTGTGATTAGGTTTGAGAATGGGATACTGGTAAATTTATTATGGGTTCATTACCTTTGGTAAGACTCAAGGGGAGATCCCTGTAGGGTCTCATAGGAAGGAAATCTACTCACCATTTCAATA
>JZKD02S1617086.1:148404-162189 GCA_000966675.3 Picea glauca
TTGTCTATTTCCTTTACCTTTGTAATTTGGCCAAACAAAACCTTCCTCATCTTGGGGTTGTTTTGTTTTAGCATGCTCCCTTGTTTTGTTGAGCATGCATTCCCTAAATAGATTCTCATGTTCATGAAATTTCCTACATCTAAATGAGATCTGTTCATAATAAATACTTTGGATCCATTCCTCATCCCTAAAATCCAAGCATATTTCTTCCGAGAGTGCACCTGATATATCCATCTTAATACAAATTCTTGCAAAAGAGATGTACTTTCCTTTTAAGGTTGCGTCTGATGCCTTCACAAATTTTCCCAATTTATTCCCTATTTCCTCGAAGGTGGTAGGTAGCCAATAGTCTAACGATAGGGAATAAATTCTAAACTAGAACAACACACACTTAATGGTATCCTTTTCCAGGGAAAATATTTCCTTGCAGGGTCTCATATACAACCTGATTGAGGCATGAAATTAGGGCCCTCTTTCAAAAACCTTTTCTCTATCCTCTAGATTCATGAAGACAACTGTGAAGAAAACTTTTGATCCTAAGTGTAGATCCACCTCTCCGCATGGTTTCCAATGATATTTGATACAACTTCGTATGATTTTTTCAGTTGGCCATAGGCCCATAAACTTGTATATCAAGGCGTGCACCCTCATTTGATCTCTGTAATCTTGTGTCTGTGGATCTTCTGGAACCAATTTTGGAATCATTTTCATTTTTGGTTTGCATGCATTGTTCCCTCCCACCCCCATTGGATGTGTTGGGTCTGTCTCCTTTCTTTGATTCTCATTATTCTCCTCTCCTGCTTGTCCTCTTTTCTCATGTCTGTCCTCTTCTTGTGCATCTGACATAGATCCTAAATCCCTCTAGACCAGGGCCTTGGAACCCACCCCCCACATGCATACCTTTTCCTATGTCTACCACAACTTTCCTGCAGGAGGGAGCCTCTCTCCCTCTCCCTTTGGTAACCATTCTGCTCCCCGAAAAACCTAAAACCTGCAAACCCGAGGTCTCAAAACTGACCTGCATGCTATGTCACCCAATAATAAAATAATACATTAATTACACATTATTAAAGTATTAATACATTAGTAAAGAATAAATACATTACAAAGATATGAAATTATTAATACTAAATTAAAGTAATAAAGTATTAATAACATTAATAAAATAAAAATACATTTAAACTACTTTATAACATTATTACATAAATATAATTAATGTTTTACACTTTTACAATAAACCATCAATACATTAATACAATATTCATGAATACATTAGTTCATTAATACAATAATCACTAATGCATTTATATAAGATGCTACATCAAGAAAGTATTAAAACATTAAAGTTATACTTTATACTATATTAAATTTATTATTAGTACTTTATTATTATTAATGTATTAAAGCTTAAATTTAAAACATTGAATTTTGTAATGACCCCATCGTTACGACTTCATGCGATGCAACACAAAAGCATTTTTGTTTGTTTGTTTAAAGTAGGAAGGCAATCAACGACAACAGTTAAACAACACAACTTGACAACAAACACACATATGCATATAAGGCAAAAGAAAACAACGACTCAACATACTAGCACATCAATCAACTAGATGGAACAAGCGATAATCAATAGATGGGTAAAAATGACTACCCGCCCGACACAAGCAAGACAATGCCTACAAGATAAAGGACAACATCAACAACCCGACACAACGACCAGTAACTGGAAACCTCTACAACACGCAAAACCCAACGCATTAAGGCATTACAAAACCAAGTACCAACATCAATTACAACGAACAATACGCCCACATTGGGAAGCATAGGACTCCGACCAGGTTATCATTCACATCTATCTATTATGGTGTGCAATGATCCCCTCATCAGGAATCATGTTGTCACAAGTCGATGGGAGTGACAGTAACCATGGCGCAACTTAACATGTCTAGACTTTCAACCTAAGCTAAATCCAACGTGCTAGGAGACCGAATTAACTGTCAATACATGAAGACTACCCAAGCACCCAATCGATAAATCAACAAGATGCAAGGAAAATCTGACTACTATAACAATCATACATCACATTAAAATGATTATATTCAAACAAATAGTTCATGGTAACTATTTTCCAACTCCAAATATTAGATAACTATTTCCCTAAGGATGAATCCATTATAACCAGACTAATCATGTACGTCTATTTAGCTTACTGATTGAAAGTAAAAGGCGATTCTTATAAGAATTGTATTGTTAGCGCAGGAGGAATCTTTTGTTTTGTCTAGTAATTATAATATCGTTGTCTATTATACCTTAACAATATTGATATGTTGTCTAACCATGTGCTATATATTGATAATTAAATCAACAATCAACAGATCATTATCCATTAATAAAATCATGTGTTATTAGTGATGTCTATCCATGTCCACATATATAAAAACTATGTCTATCATATTCACATATATAAATTCATAACTAAAGAACAGTTAAAACCATAACTAAAATGTTGTGAAAAACAATAAGGTCGTTGTCTACATCAATAGCGCTATCATACAATAATTTAAAATCGTTGTTAAAATACATACAGGATCACTGTCAACAATCTTAAATCGCTACCCAAACTTAAACAATACTAAACTGCTGCAATATTAAACATTATTAAATCGCTACAATATTAAATCGTTGGGTAATAAACACAAGGATCCAAAGCTAAGGAACAATAAAATCCAACCAAATTGTAGTCTAAAAACATGATATCGCTGTGTAATAACATTTACTGTCAATCATATTAAAAACTGTCATAAAAACACAGTCATGATTTTGCTAACACGTTGTCAATCATTAAATCGCTATCCATGATAACACATTGTCAATATATATGTAAATCACAGTCGATGATATTGCAATTATAAATTCACTGTCATTGATATATACATGATCGTTTTGTAATAAAAATCATGGATGAGATCGTTGTAACACAAGCATAATGATATTTATTACAAATGTTACTGTCAAGCAAAGATATTGTTGTGCCAATGAGATATCGTTGTGTATATTCCATGAAATCATAATGTGAATGTTGTGTAATATGCCACATAAATCATAGCGTGAATGTTGTGTAATGAGCCACGAAAATCATAGCGTGAATGTTGTGTAATGTGCCATGAAAATCATATTGTGAATGTTGTGTAATGTGCGACAAAATTCATAGCGTGAATGCTATGAAATGTGCCAAGAAAATCATATTGTGAATGTTGTGTAATGTGCCATGAAAATCATAGCGTGAATGTTATGTAATGTGGCATGAAAATCATAACGTGAATGCTATGTATTGTTCCACGAAAATCATATTGTGAATGTTGTGTAATGTGCCACGATATTCATAGCGTCAATGTTGTGTAATGGGCCACACAAATCATATTGTGAATGGTGTGTAATGCGCCACGAAAATCATAGCATGAATGTTGTGTATTGTGCCACAAAAATCATATTGTGAATGTTGTGTAATGTGCCACATAATTCGTAGTGTGAATGTTGTGTTATGGTTGGGTAAATTGCCCAGAAATTAGTGGTGTGAAGGCTGAGTAAAGACTCCAAGAAAACTAAGAGATAATCAAACACAAGAAAACGTAGAAGTAATCAATCACCAGAAAACGCAGATGTAATCAATCACAAGAAAATGCAGAGTGTAATCGAAGTTTAATCAATCAAGACACAATGTTTAATCAGAGTTTAATCATAAGAGAAAAACACAGAGATATGTAAGGGATAGATAGCTGGGTGAAATTTATCCTTCACTTATTATCCATGCACAGGAAAACAGGGCATTTGAATCTATAAGTCTTTAAACACCAGAGTGACGACCGTCGATTCGGCTCCTGGCCAACTGCTCAAGAATAGACTAACAACTTAAGGATAATGAACGAAATATAAAAAAACAATCTGCATCTAGATCTTCTCCATGGAGAAGCAAATGATGAAATAAAAGCGCAGTCAAGGAATAAAGAAAACACATGTAGGAGATACAAGAACACAGGCAAGGTTTTGAGTCTGGGGCTCAATCTGGTCACACGCAAGGAGACAATAACTCATAAATAAAGGATACAATGTATAGAAAGGGTCTTTACTGAATAAATCAAACGACAAGGGGATTACAAGTACCATAGGAATGCATGTACAAGAAATCTCATGGCAATGAAATCTTCAACCAAATACAAAAAAATAAACATGTGTAAATTAAATTTCATTGCAAGTAACAACTTTAGCAGGCGTACCTTAGCCAAATGTGAATGCTCCTAGGTCATTGTCCCACGTGTGCTCCATCCATCGCTTGCCTGCCAACCGATGTGACCTCACCGATATCTCCCAGCCAACGCTAGGGGTACTAGATAATGCTAGCACCCAACTCGCCTCACAAGGTCGAGCTACCACTCGTTACCCGAGTTGGGTATCCCAACTCCCACAAGAGAAAGTTCAGTCAAGATAAAATTTCAGCAGCGTAACGTTACGCAAAAATATGAGATTCATACTCCTCCTCCATCCTTTTTATTTAGTTTCCCAAATTCTCATTAAAATCCTTTTTCATTTAATTAATTTTGAAAAACCTCTCCCATACACATGTCACTCGATCCCCTAGTTGTACCAGAAAATCAATTTTATTAATTAATTAAATGTTATTATTTCCCTCATCCACCTAAGAGCATTCCTAAAAACACTCCTCGACGTCCAAAAATTCCCTTACACTTCTTAAATGAATTACGCCTTACTTAATTCCTAGTTGAGTTCATAATTAGAATGTTCAAAAGACAAGACTCCTTACTAAGTTAGGCATTCAACTTTTTCTTTATGTTTCCCCTTTTTCTTTAAGTTTCCTATTTCTTTTAAGGTTCCCCTTTTTCCTTTTTAATTAAAAATTAAATTAGCAAATGTAGATAAAACCAACCATTACCCCTTTTTAAAAATTTAATCCACCATTATAATTTTGACTTTAATAAATAAGTTGAAATTTCTTACCCCCTTCTTCTTACATGTTTATTATATATATATATATATATATATATATATATATATATATATATATATATATATATATTCTAATTATACATAGATTTTAATTTCACTAGACTGGGCGACATTTTTTTTACTAGAAAAAAAATGTTTTTAAACCTTACTTATCATATCATTCATTTTAAGACCGACTATATTTATTCACTTATCAGTTAAAATCACGACGTGCCCTTCAGGACCCACTACTTTTTTAGTTTTCCTTGTGCGACATGCCCTTCAAGATGCACTACGTGCTCCAAGGGTGCCACTCGCCTCTTTCCATTTTCCTCGTGCGACGTGCCCTTCAAGATGCACTATGTGCTCCAAGGGTGCCACTCGCCTCTTGACTGAATTTGGTAGAAGTCAAACCGCTGGAGTCAATACTCCGCCAGGTGATCTTCTGGGAGACTAAGGGCCTCTAAGGAATAAGGCCCTTGCCTTAATGCACACCCCTTAGAATCATCGTGAGCGACTGTCACAGTCTGCCCTCATGACATCGTGGGTCTTGTCAAACTAGGTAATCGTTAACCTATAGTTCGAGCCACGACGAGAGTGATAGTAGGTTGTGGCAGAGATGCTGCCACACCTCTCCCTCAAAGTCTCTGGTTGTCGTGCGTGACCCCTCTACTCCACATGTGATTCTGGTCGACAAGCTATCTTCATCCTGCATCCATCAACGAATCATGTCAGCAATAATAATCAATCATCATAACATATAATCATATGTACATATTTCATAACAAAAACATTCAAACCCCAATAGTCCACTCCCTAACTCGATCCAAAGTCCAAGGGGTTTCATCGATGCCTTTGCATCCTCAATGTCCAAAGTCCTGCACAATCAGGAATACCCAGTCAATAGCATCTGTCTAGGTAAATACAACAAAATAAATATCATCAAATCCACAATATCTCATAATCATTATCAAAACGACCAATAGTATAATAACCCGGATCACTTGCACACATGTGTCCTCAAAGAATAAGTTCGCTCAGTGCTCTCAAGAGTGGGATGTTACATACACTCCCTCTTGGTTTAAACTTCGTCCCGAAGTTTCACAGTATATAAGTGTTGAGATAAAGTGTATCACAGTAGCATAAGTCTATGTATCAAACAAAAATGGAAATTGCTGGCGCATATCATGTGCGTCCTCCCAGGTCACCGAGTGTGGACTATAGTTGTCCCACTGGACCTTGACCTAATCTACTGTTCGACGTCGTAGCTATCGAATGTGATGGTCCATGATGTGGATTGGCTCTTCTGTGAGCGCACCCTCGTTAGATACCTGCAAGGAACTCATGTCAATAACATGTGTAGGATCACTAATATAATGTCTCAAAACATATACATGAAAAACATCGTGCATACGCCTCAAAGAATCAGGCAAGGCTAGTCGATAGGCCACGAGCCCCTTCTTTTCCACAATCTCGATGTCCTCCACCAAACCCTTGCCTCAGTCATAAAATCACATTCTAATAATATAGATCTATTTCATCGAGGTCTGGTAGATCCTTGCCTGTGTGGTAAAATCTTGTTGTAATCTATAGATCTTCCATATATATAATTTTGTAACTGGCACACAGAAAAAACTTAATGCATTTATGTGATCTTACTGTAATTAATCATACTAGAGTGTGACTAAGAATCATAAAGAAGTGAGAATTACAAGAAATAGAAAACGTTTTTTTTTCAATTATTTTAAAAAAATTGATAGATTGTTGTGTAAATTATTATTTTTCCCGGTGACCTACTGTGTTCGTTTGCAATGGGAAGAAGTAATGTATAGAAAACAGAGAGGACAACATGAATGACCAATTGCAAGGCTTGACAGATGGAAATGTTGGCCGGTACATGATGATTGTTTGTGTGAAGTATTTTTTGGTACACTATTGGGATATATTTGTTTTTCCAGTTATATTAAAACATTGTCCATAAATGAACTATGTCTTACAATTTCAATTTCGGGGCTATGTATTGAACTTTCAATTTCAATCACTCCACAATTTTATGTATACAAAGTGTGGTTGAAGAGTGATATGTATTTTCTATAGCATACACATTTACAATTTTATTTTAAAAACAATAGTACACTCTAAATTATAAAAGTGGTTGATATAAGTTTATAGGTGTTATTTTCCACCTTTTAAAATTAATGTTTTAGATCTACTTATATCAATCACTTGTGAGAAGATCATAAATATATTAATACATAATTAATATATTAATTAATTATTAATATATATTAATTAATTACATTAACTTATACTATAATAATAAATTAATCATAATAAAATAATACATTATTTAATAATGTAAATACATTACTAAATTAATAATAATAATAATAATAATAATAATAATAATAAAGTAATAATGTAACTTATTAATTAATAAAGTAATTACACACTAATGTAAAATATTATTCAAACATTAGTAAAGCATATTATTCATATATTATTAATACATTAATAAAGTATAAATTTATTACTAAAGTAATAATAATAAAAAATACATTAGTAATGCAAAAATGCATTTATAAAGGAATAATAAGTTAATAATGTATAAATACATTAATGTGATATTACATAAATGTAATAATGTATTAATTAATTAAGTTAACATATTAATGATATTGTTAATTAATGTATTAATACATAAATACATTAATATGTTAAATTATTAAGGGATGAGACAAATGTAGGGAAAGTTGGTTAGCGAACTAGACGATTTGGATTAGTGTTTTGGAGATTAGGAGTTCAGAGAGGAAGACATGCGAGCAATCACATGAATGGAGGCGTTAGGCTTGGACGGTTCAAGTGTACCTGGGCCCTCTATTACCTATGGATAGTGGAATGAGAACATCGTCGTCATTCAAAGAATCAGCTACAGGAATTATGGGAAAAAAAGTTGAGGACACAGAGATGGGGGGTGTAGGAAAGGGTACCTCTTAAGGTACATCTGAGCAGAGTAACCAAGGAGCTTAGAAGAGAAAAGTAAACGGTTTCCATGTACATACAAAGGAAAACCCTAGGTATGAAGTTACTTCTCTAAGTATAGGTAACTGCATTCAACATATGAAAGATCATGCTATAATAGGTAAATTTATAGGGGTTTGGCCAACGAAAAAATATCCAATGGGATGGGAAATCTCTCGCTAGAAAGTTAAAGGGAAAGTGGATCTAAAGTTGGGCTTTAAAGGCTTCTTTACAATAATTTTTTCCAACCCTTCAGATAAGCATAAAGTCTTCTAAGAAGGCCCATACTTCTTCAATTCACTTGGTCTACATCTATGCTATTGGACAGAGAGATTTTCCCTAGAAAAGAGGATTTCACGACGACCGCAGTCTGGATAAGGTTATAATCATTGCCTCAATAATTCTGGGAGGTGGAGACACTCGAAGGAATAGGAAACAACATTGAATCTTTCATTGAGATATATGAGATCATGAACATGGACAAATACAGTTTGTATGCTCGGATATAAGTCTGCATGAACGTGGCAGGAGCCCTCCTAGAGGCAGTTACAATATTATACCAAGATAACGAATGGATCCAAAATTTAGATTATGAACATATCCATTTTAGGTGTCAAAAGTGCCATGTCCATGGCCACTTATTCAAATATTTCCCTCTAAATATCAAGCAAGACACCCCCAAAACTAAGGAAAAAACAAATGCAGAAGGATTCACCAAGATACAAGGGAAGCAGAAAATGGGACAAAGACTTGGGAAAACAACAATGAAGGAAGAAGAGAATTCCAAGAACAAATTTAAATCATTGGAGGAGAAAAAAAAAGATGTAGAAAAAACCCCAAAATATCAAAATAAAAAGGAAACATGGGTAGAAGAAACAATGGAAAAACTTAGTAGAACCGATCTAGAAGGAAAATAAAAAAAACAGAAAGAAATAGAACTAGAGATGCAAGACTAGGAAAACCAAGATTCAGACCAAGGATAACAAGTCCAAGAGGAAGGAACCCAAGAAATGGAAAGAAAAAAAGTGGAAATAAATATGGAAGCCTTAAGAAAAGACCATGGGGAAGAAGAAATAGATGAAATGACCATAGGATAAATCAACCACCTTCATCGGGAAAAAAAAGAATGCAAATGTAAAGAAATCAGACTGTGTATTCAAGCAAGAGCTTCAAGAAGTATGGGGGTAAATAATAAGCCCCTAAAGATCCCGAAGGAAACCCCTAGTGATGAAAAGAAGAGGGGGAGAAAACTGTACCGACAAGTCATAGAGGAAACATGGGCCCATTTTGTGGACTTAGGACAAGTGATAGCCCTTTCAAAAATATAATTCCAATCCCAACCAAATTCATATAATGAATCTCATTTCATGGAATGTGATAGGTTTGAATGCCCCATCCAAACACAGAATACTAAAAAAAATAATCACTCAGGAAAAATCAGACGTTATCCTCATTCAAGAAACCAAGTGTGATAAAATGACGATGGTCAAAATCGCTAAAAAAAATCGGAAAAATTGTGAAGTAGAAGTGGTAGAATCTGAAGGATCCTCAAGAAGGATTACATTTTTGTGGGATTCCATGAAATGGTGCTTGGAGTTGTTCTCCATGCTCCCAATACTTTTAACGATGAGTTTTGTAGAGATAGGATCCCAATCTCAAGGGTTTATCTCTAATGCCTAAGGACCGTTAACACCCCAACACAAACGAGGATTCCTTGAGTCTCTGAATCATCTTGGTGCCATGTTTTAGGGCCTTCAATGGGTTATAGGTGCTGAATTTAATATGATTACATCCCTACTTTAAAAAAAAGGAGGGACTAGAAGACTGGAAGAATAAAGTGAATATTTCCGAGACTGGATAGAGAAATTCAGATTAATTGACATACAAAAAAACAATGGCTCATTCACTTGAAGAAATAAGAGAAGAGCATATAATCAGATCTTAGTTATACTAGACATATTCTTGACCTATGAATCATTGTTTGAAGAACAACAAGCTATCTCTACGGAGGTTCTTCCTTTCTATGACTCAAATAATTGGTCGATCAACTTGTCATGGGAGGCGAAGGTGATACCTAGGATGAAACCATTCTGCTTTGAAAAATTATGGATGGATGTTGGGCGCATGCCTATTTTGAGAAGGAATTATAATTTGGGCGCAGGCCTATTTTTGGAGAAAGATCGATTTTGGGGAAATACATATTTTTGGAAAGGAAGACCTAATTTTGGAGTGCACGCAATAGGTGGCAAGAAAGCAACATGCAAAAAAAGAAGGAAAAACAACATGCAGGAGGAAAATCAATGTGGCGTGCAGGAAGACAAGCCTAAGCATGATAAGGTTAGGGTTTTGGACAATATTTTAACGACTACAGGCCAATAAAATAGTATAAATAAGGATCTAGGAGGTCTAGGAGAGAAGATACATATATACATATATAGAGAGATAGATATGAACATGTCTGAGATGAGAGATACAGAGAGGTCAATTAATATCATAACAAAGAGAGTTGATTATTGTGATCTTGTAAGTTGTTAATGATAATAAGTCTTGTAGAAGAATCAAGTAAGGAAGTACTTGAGGGTTAGGTCACAGGCTGAGGATTCTGGTGTGATCTAGTTAGCCTCACAAAGGGTTCTTACCCTCACTCTTGATTGTATTACTGAAAATGTAATGTGTGCAATGCAAGATTTTGCAGTAGATTAAATAAAAGGGCAAAGAAGCTAGATATTTGTGGATGTAGCCCCAAAAGGGAGTGAACCACGATAAACCTTGTGTTCTATGTGATTGTTAATGAATGTTTAATTTTTGTTGATCATTAGCTTATGAATGAATGGTTAAACTAGATATATCAACATGCATGCATAGGTTTAAAGATGAATAAATAATAGAAGTAATTGAATAATTAACAAGGACAATGCATAAGGAAGGAAGACCACAACCCCAAATCCCCACTCACTCCTAGACCGCAAACAATTGAGTATTGCAGTCACCCACAAAATCTATCTCGGGTGAGACTGCATTGTGCACCCTGTGTGCAATGTTGCCTTCTGGTGTACCATGAGGGCTGATAGTTTTGAGGGTTTTGTTGGAAACCTGTTGAGATCCGAACCTGGGTTAGCCCATGAAGAAGTAAGAGATAAACAACCAACAATGGACCATACAATTTGTATGCAAAATATTGAATCCTGGAGGTTGGAGGTCCCAAGTTTGTATGGAACCAATATGTTCCAATTTCAACAGAGGCTCAAACACATTAAGTTCCAGATTAATAAATGGAACATGGAGGTATTTCGTAACATTTTTTAGGAAAAAAGGCCCCCATAGGTAGATATGACTACAATCCAAATGGACGCTACTGCCAGAGGGCCAAATGAGAATACAAGAAGTAGGGAGGAGCAAATTCGAATAGAGTTGGATAAAAGGGATAAACGAGAAGAATTCCCATGAAAAAAAAAATAGAAAGTAAGATGGTTGAAAGAAGGAGACCAAAACTCAAAGTTTTTTCACAATTCTCTATTGCAGCATAGAATCAAAAACAAGATAACTTCCCTATCCAGAGCCTCCAGAGAGCGAGTGGATACCTTCGAAGACATTGAAAATGAATTGGTAAGTCATTTTCAACATATTTTAACTAAACCAAAAGGAGACATAGATGAATCTATTCAAAAGATAACTGGAAGTATCCCAAAGGTAATAACTCTTGAACATAACCGTTTCCTGATGATCCCAACAACCATGGAGGAAGTAGAAAATAATGTGAAAGAAATGGCCTTAGGGAAAGCTACCAGACCTGATGGGTTCACAATTGTTTTTTTCACAAATGTTGGAAGATGATAGGGAAATATATCTGGGAAGTGGTAGAAGAATCTAGATACTCAAAATTCATGCTTAAAATCCTTGAATGCTACCTTCATAGCCTTAATACAAAAAGAAAATGAGGCCAACACATCTAAAAAATTCAAACCAATCACTCTATGTAATGTAATTTATAAGATTGTTTCTAAACTCAAAGCTAATAGACTCAAACCCTTACTCAAAAACATCATTTCTCCAGAGCAGGGGGTTTGTTGAAGGTCGTCAAATTCTTGATGATATAATTGTTTCTCATGAAGTTGTACACTCAATGCAGACATCCAAGAAGGCATCACTACTACATATGGGAAGATTATTCCACGAAAATTTTCCACGCTTCCACTAGTTTCATCATTTTTTTAAACAGGGTGGGATTTTCATGGACATTGCCACGAAAGTTTGTCGCAATATCCACGAAAATCTTAATTTAACCTAGTCGAGATTTTTGTCACTATAGTGATGAACTTCCGTGGCAATAACGATGAAAATTTTGCCTATCTCATTGGTCGGTGTTAACGGCTAGTTGACTATTTTATCTATATATACATGACTTTAAGAGACTTTGCAACACAATTGCTATAGTTGCGACACTGTTCTTGGCTTTTGTTTGAGCTGTTTATTTTTTCCGTCACCCACCGATTGAATAAATGCAATTCTTGATCTACATAGCTTAGATTCTGAACTTGCAAGGTTAGTATGTTATTTTTTATTGATGTACTCATTTAACTTGTAAATTTTTTTTCAAATGTCCAAATTACATTTAGCTTGTTTTTTCCTTGATAATATATTATAATATGTGTAGTACCATATGTCATGTCTTTGGTTTTTGGATCTAGTTAGTATATTCTATGGAAAAGGGTATGTGGATTCCATAATATTCTAGGTTTATGGAATCCACATACCCTTTTCCCTTCAATTATAGCTATAATCTCTCTCTTTTTTCATTGATAAGGATATGGAATTGCTCTTGAAACTCAACCCTGATCGGTGAAATGATTGTAATTGATTGCTATATTCCCTCCTTTAGTAGGGACTAATAAGATACATAAACACTAACCCTAAACTTATGTTAGGTATATATGTCATTATTATATAAAGAAAACATTTGTACACACATGACCTTATTATAAAGATGTTATCTATGTCATCATGATGTTGATCCTCTACACATATGATCACCTTATTATAAAGATCTTGACCTTATTATAAAGATGTAGGTCACTGTAAATAAACATATCATAATCGAAAGGAGTAGCTAAAATATAAAAAATTGACAACTTAATGTTTGGTATGGTGTAGGTAAGACAATTACTTGTCATGACAAGGATTTGTTACAATGAACGAAAATGACAGGAAGCTTGCTCGGTTAAGAGCGACATTAGAGTCGAGGGGCGATGGAAAATGTTATTTCCCTTGATATGATTGTAGAGGCTTGCAAAATAGAAGACTTTTAATAACAACAGCCCAAAGACATTGTAGGGAGAAGGGGCACACCGAAAGGGGTTATGAATGTTGTCCCTTGGTAAGAGGATTCCATATTTAATGTATTCTCTGTAATAATCAGTATGTCATGAATTTTAGTAATATTTCTTATAGGTATTTTTGTATTTTCTATACACACTAACTTTTCTATGTTGTTTTTAAATATATAGATGATGCCCCCAAAGTGTCGACCTCCAAAGAGTTATTTGCCAAGTACTAGCAGGAATACTACTTTACATGGAGATGAACTTCGAGATTAGAATATTGAAGCTGTTGATCAAGTTATTAATGATGATATGGATGGAGATAACATCAGTGATTCAAATCAGGAAGATGATATACATAGATTGATCCAAGACACATTTTCTCCAATGGATGAGGACAACCAGGATGATAGTCATGATGTTGATCCTCTACTCGAGAAGTCAC
>JZKD02S1617086.1:251747-274758 GCA_000966675.3 Picea glauca
CCTTCAAAATTGTCGGCAAGATTGGTAACAATGCTTTTCGTTTAGATTTTCCTCCATATATGCAGATGTATGCAGTTGTTAATGTTGAGAATTTGAAGTTGTATGAGCCTCCATTAATTGATGATCAAGGAGCGCATGTTCAGATTCCTTCCATAGATGATTTTTCTCCAGAGTATCTAACAGAACTGCAGGAAGACACCATACTTGACAGGAGGATGCGAACTTCGAAGAGAGGAAATGTGGAGTATTTGCGAATTGGTCTTAAAGGGACGAATCCAAGCAAGGCCAAGTGGATTTAGGTTGGAAGGGTGAGGGAACTATACCATCATCTTCACATAGACTGAGATAGTCTTTTGGAGGTCCAAAATCTTCCCAATGGGGACGTGTGATCAGGGGATCAAATTTTTCTCAATTTTCAAAGTGCTCGGAATGCGACGAAAACAGTGCCATTGTGTCTGTCTCATCTTCTTGATTCCGGCGGTATATTTACTTTCTCAAACAGAGTCCGTATGGAGAAGATATCGCGATCTGTCCGCCAAGCCAAACAAGCAAAATTTTTGGATGTTGACTGTACCTGTCCGTACGGTGACGTGGCAGGACCGTACAAGCCGTACGGCGATGACATGGCAGTTGATGATTGGTTGGTTTTCGGCGAATTAAGTGGCGACACGTGTCCTATAGTTGGCGAATAGTGTGAGGACACGTGGCCCAATCCATGGGCGCCACGTGTCCTTCGTTTATTGGATAGTTGGTTTTTATACAAAATGTATTGGGGGCCGCGGGGTTTGACCCCCGGACCTCCCCACAGAGCCAACGCCTTCGCACGATCGCTCGGCCATTGGGCCACATATTAGTTCTTGTTAAATCTATGTGTTTGGATATATTTGGATTTGCGAAATGTGATGTGGGTGGGGGGTCGGGCCATGGCTTAGCCCCGGCCCATGGTCGTTGCAAATATTATATGACCGTGTTCTTTTGTAATCCGACTATGGGCGTGGATTCATATAACAAAGTTTTGTGTTAAAACATATATAAAGTGGCGCCCGGTTGAATATTTGCGCGCGGTTTGATAATCCACGGTTATATTATAAACATATGACCATATTACAATGTATGTATGCGGTTTGGTGCGCACAAGTTGGTTCAACGGGTTTTCCAACGGTTATAACACCACTTTGCCAAGCCGACGGTCGCATGCGCCATGTGCCCAAGTGCCGAGGCGGTTAGGGGCTGGCGCGCCCTTAACCGTCCTACGGTTTGTATCGATGCGTGGTTGCGTACGGGATTGAGTTTTTATTCTTAAATGAGCGTGTGAGCTAGGTTTTCTCAAGCAGGAGTGCAATTTGTAGAACCAGAGACAATAAGCTTGGAGAAGGAGACTTCCAGGAGGCCTATCTTTCTCATTTTTCGACCGTTTCAGGTGCCGAAAGAGCCCAGACAGGGGTTTTGGGACGCTGGGAAGCCATTGGAGCAGTCATTTTGTCAGTTTGAGCATTGTAAGACATGTTTTTGAGCACTTTTTGAGCAATTAATAATAATGATCCATAGGAAGCTGGACCAGGAGATGTAGCCCATAAGAGGAGTGAACTCCTTTATCAATTGTTGTGCACATGTGTTTATGTTCAATGTTTATGTTGTTGTCTATGTGTATTTCACATAAATAATCCTAAATTTATGTGTTGCAAATTGATCTTGTTGCTTTAAACACATAACATTTCACTTGCAATAATTATTCAAGTTTTTCAATTCTTCTTCATTTTTAGATCACTAAGGTAATCTGGTACAAACCTTTACTTCTTAATAAATCCTCCATAAGGGATTTCCATTAGAAGGAGTTGATGTTGGTAAGAAAAATATTACTGGAAGAAGCCATATTAAATATGCAGATAATATGGATTTCAAAACTAAAATTGATGATCTGGATGGAAAGATCTCGAAAATTTAGGTGGTTTAAAAAAAATGGCACTGAAAATGGACTTTGGATGTGAAAGTTATGCCCTTTTAAAACAAAGTCATAAACGGTGACCAAAGAAACACCTGGTGGTGATACCCCTCTAAATAACCTCACTTTTACAAATAAGTTGCTTTAGGAAGTGACCCACTTTTATAAAAATAAGTGGGGATTACTTTTACAATGAAGTTACTTTATAAAAGAAAGTTGTGTGAAAAATAAATAACTCTAAAATACAATATTAAATCTACTTATAGTTATTCACTTTTATACTTGACGTGAAATACACTTTACAATGGAACATGAACTTTTTTTCAAAAAAATAAAAAAAAAAGAGAGACTTGAACTCAAGACCTCTTATTTAATAAGACAACTTTTAACCAAGTGGGATAGAAAAACATATTGTATTGTTTAGAATGAGGATTGGGGTTGTTGTTGTTTTTGTTGTTGAAGACGGTCTTGGAGGGTGTGCTCATAAAAAACTATTTTCACACAAGAAAAAATGTATGTTTCTCGATGACAAGGGTTAGATCTTGGTTAGCTTACTCAGAAAATGCACATTTTCCTATATGTTTCTGATTTTCCGATATCGCATAGGGCGCAGGGAAAAGAGGATATGCATATATAAAGGAGTAGAAACCCGGAAACAAACAATATAAAACCGAAATAATACTCTGCAAAAAAATTAAAAGGGCGTATTCAAGCTTTATACCTTTGGATCTGACTAAAATGGTCGTATATTGGGCAAATGGAAACCTTTTCGAGTGAAACGAAAAGCGTTCCTAACTGAAACGAGAACTCCAAAAGCAATGGAACAGTCCTCATAGATAATAAATGTATGGAAATGGTAGAAAACATAGATGATGCAACTCAGCTTCATGATCTCGATCTACAATAAGAGCGGCTCTTCAAACAGGCTCTGATACCATGTTTGAAAACATAGGTATTCCAACAGAGGACGAACACCTTCAGTAACCACTCACACAAATAGATAAAATATCCACACACCGATGTTTTGACATGGTAAAACCCCTACGGGGAAAAATGCACGGCCCCATCCAACGCGACCACTTGGAGCAGTTTATTAATGCAAAAGAAAAAGATTACAAAGAGATTTTAAAAGAGAGTTTCTCACAATAAATCATAGACAAATGATCCTTCATTCTCTTTAAATAGAGATCATGTACCAATTAGGTGTTAAGAAACATATCAATGGCTGTTAAGATCGAGGATAATATGAACCATCAGATCAGTCTATGTCAGGAACATATAGTGACTGTCAGATTTCCTAACTACAAATGCATATTAATGCATACAAAAGAAACACACTAATAAAAACATTTTTACCAAATGACTCATTAGACCAAGTAGATCTCAACTAACTCCTAAGTGTCTAAATATCCTAACATACTTCTCTTCCTTCCCTTCCATCCATCTCATTTCCCATAGGGTCATCGGGATCGCCCCCCTAGAGTGATCTAGTCACCCTTGAAGCACAAGACCTATATTGAGGTGACATTGGGTATAGTGTCCCTTAGTTGTCACTACTTGGTGTTTGGTTTAGGTTTTTCCCAACCTACAACTTGTGTGATAACATGACCCAACCCATTCACTCTCATGCTTATCCTATTTACTCAATAGAAAGCACTTAAGTAATCTCATCCAACCATCAAACAACCATGAGAGACTCTTCTAATGCCCCATACAACATGAGGGAGTTCTTCCATTTCTCTGCTCAATGGTCCCTTAGGGATATTATTCCCTCTAATGCTCTGAAGTGTGGGAAGAAATAGCCAAATTTGTTATATGTTTGCTAATAATTTCTTGTAGGAATAATACTTGGCTCTTGAGAACACAAAAAACAACAAACACACAGTGGGTTTAAAGGACTCCTAAAATTCCCAAACTATATTCTCACCTACAAGAATCAATATTTCATCCGAAGTATGTAATGTCCTCATCATATTGTTGATTTGGTCAATTTCCAAATTGGTTCATGGTTAGCAATGAAGAATAATACATGAGAAGTATAAATCTTGAATTTGAGAATCCTAGAATGAGTGGAGTGATTGGCATTGAGAGGTTTAAGGGAATTATGTCCAACATTACTTATGATAGGAGGAATGCAGTACTCCTACACTTCCTCATGATGATTTTACTCAACCCACACTTCCATAACTACGTGAGAAGACTTCACCACCAACCTATTACATGCATTCAATGATTGGTTTTAGAAGTTAATGGAGGTGGGTGGATTCACTTAAGGCACATGGTGGAAAAGAGATGAGATATAAGGATAACATTTGGTAAGATAAGGTTTAGTTCTCCATAATACCCCTTTCCTCTTCCCCTCTAGTAGAATCATAGTCCTTATCATGATCTCTACAACCATCTTCGACCATTGCATATATTCCAACATTAATATTTACATAGATTTCAAGTTCACTGTAGAAATCTTACCACAAAATATATATAAGTATATATACATCATCTACTTACTTATCCATTCACTAGTCAAGCCATGTCCTTGAGCTTCGTACTATGAATTCGTACTATCATATTTACATCACTTCTACATACAAACATTTATTTAAACTAATATGGTTTGAATCCCATCATATAAACCACATCATTCAAATAATACATTATTTATTACATTATAATTAGGGTTAAAACTGAGGTATTACATTCCCCTCCCCCTCGGAATGGAATTGTCATTAGTGAATATTTCTTATAACAATGATACCATGTCTCTAATCTTTATCTACCTTTGCAATGCTTTCCTCTTCATTGCAAACTTGCATCTATTAGCTATCAACTTGGACAACAATTTGCAAGAATTCCCTTCACTACCTTGAGATGCTTTCAAGGCCTTAACATTTCAACATATATCTATGGAAATCATCAATGTAAAACATGAGTGTCATAGTTATTTATATACGTATATTATGCTATAATATAAGTATATTTACATCATCTACTTATCCATTCACTATTCAGGCCCTGACCTTGAGCTTCACACTATGAATCCGTACTAGCATATTTACATCACTTACACACACAAATATTTATTTAAACTAACATGACTTGAATCACATCATATAGACCACATCATTCAAATAATACATGCTTTATTACATTATAATTAGGGTTAAAACTAAGGTATTACATTCCCTTCCCCCTCGGAATGACATTGTCATTAGTGAATATTTATTTATAACAATGAGACCATGTCTCTAATATTTAGCTACCTTTGCAATGCTTTCCTCTTCATTGCAAACTTGGATTTGTTAGCTATCTTGGACACCAATTTTCAACAATTCCCTTCACTAACTTGAGATGCTTTCAAGGCCTTAACATTTCAACATATATCTATGGAAATCATCAAAGAAAAACATGAGTTTCATAGTTTTTTTTATGCTATAATTATTCTATCCATTGGAATTTCAATTCATAATGGAAGAAAATACATTCACAATATAAGATACAATATACACATTTATCCCGATACTTGTATGTATAATACATGCTCTTACCATATGGCTTCCATGAGTGAAATTCAAATTATGGCCTTTTTTACACACCCAAATATATTTCATCTTGATACAAGACATCATTTATCATGAATCTTGTGAAATAGGTTGATTTAAGTCATCTCTTCCTTGTATTTACCCACTTTTACAATATCATGCATTCCATTCTCTAAATAGTCTCTCATGTGATCCATAATTTACGAAGGTTTTCACATTCAAACTTCCAAATTTCTATTTCCAAATCACCCCACTAGTATCCTCAAAACAGTCATTGGATAAAGGAGATCAATGTATAGCATAGGGTTCTGGTTTCATCATAGTGGCATCCTCCCTATGCTTTCAATATTATAGTATCCATCATTTGTACTCACTAAACAAATCCATCATTTCCATTGTATCACTAAACGAATCTCAACACGAACCTGCGGGAGAAATTGGCAAGGCCCAAGAAGCTTTGAAGTTGAGTGAGTGTCATTGGAGCTGGCCAGTCATGGATGACTTGGATCTTGGTTGGATCCACATGTACACCATGTTGATCAATGATGTATCCTAGGTAATGGACCATGTCCATGACAAAGGATCATTTTTCCAAGTTGGCGTATAGCTTGTGTTGTTGTAGGGTGTGCAAAACTTGTTGAATATGTTGCAAGTGTTCTGCTCAAGTCTTGTTGTAAATGAGAATGTCATCAAGATACACCACTACAAAAGTATTGGTGAATGGTCGTAGGATATCATCCATCATCCTCATGAAAGTGGTTGGAGCATTTTTCAAGCCTAAGGGAATGACCAACCGTTCGAAAATACCTTCCTTGGACTTGAATCGGTTTTCCATACATCTGTCTATTCTATCGGGAACTGGTGGTAGCCAGACTTCAAATCAATCTTACTGAAGTGTTTGGCCCTTGTGAGATGATCAAGGAGGTCATCGATTTGGGGAATCAGGGACCGATTTATGGCTGTGATTTTATTCAGGGCCCGGTAATCAATGCAGAGTCGTCAGGTTCCATCTTTCTTCTGTACCAATACGATTGGGCTCCCACAAGGTGATGAGATGGGATGGATGTGACCCTTGTGGAGCAGTTATTGGATCTTCCACTTGATCTCCTCATTCTCTAATAAAGAGCGGTGGTAGACTGGCCCATTGGGTAGCAATGCACCGAGGGTTAGATCGATCGATAGGGTGCTTAACCTGATAGTGTAGAGGTACCCCGATATGTGAGGAGAAGATATTTGAGTATGCTTCCATGAACTTATCCACTTGCTTCTGTTATGTGGAGATGTCGACCGTGGAGACCCTGGATGGGGCTATGATCGTTCGCTCATTCTGAGAGTGAATCACGAATAAGATAAACTTCCCCGTCTAAGAGATGACCTTCCTGCATTGCTTGGCAGAGATCAAGGAAATAACACTAGGTGGGACTGCCTGCAGTATCTATTTGAGAATTTATGGACAGAGAAATACCCTTATAGAAGATTCAACCATTTTTCTACAGCATTTGCGTCTATCTGACCTTCAAATATAGGAATATCGAAGTTGATGTGTACCTTGAAGGGGATGGCGCCTCTGTTTGAGGAAGATGCGTCGCTTGTTAGTAGTCGTCGAAGGATTTTCACAAAAATATCCATCATCTAGTTCCTTTGTTGCATGAGGGATTCCTCGAGCAACATTTTGAAGGGATCTCATGTCCTAACGTCTTTATTTTCTCCCACCATGAGACGTCACTTGGGTGTGCGACAAATTTTTTCCTCAAGAGAAACAAGCTCGAGACCTAATTCTTTATACCCTGACCTCGTTGGGGACATGCATTAAGAACAACAAGGAGCATACCGCTCTGATACCACTGATCCGTATTTTATGAGCAGAATGAAATGAATACAGATTATTATCAAAATATGCTTGACACAAAATAACAGATATATAGTAAAATTGGTTTCTAGTCAATAAGGAAATAAGCTGAAACTGTAAAATGCAGGGGAAAACAAACCTGTTAGAATGGTGGTGGCTTATCTCTGAGAAGAGATGTGACAATTGCACTCCTTCACCAGAAGATGATTACAATGAATATCTCAAGGACATTTTACATCAAATAGGAATTTCAAAAACCCTATACATCCAAAAACCTATCCCTAGGAGATGAAGCGCCAAAAGTCATGTGGGCCCTGTTTGGGTAAGTTAGTACATCAACTTCCTGGGGTCGTAACTTTTGCATACGATCTTCGTTTTAGGTGCACAATAGACTGTTGGAAAGGTCTATCTGAGGACTACACATATTTCTTGTGGTGATCCCTGCATAATTTTATTGTGGCAAGCCCTAAAAACGTTGTTTAGGGCCTCAAAATGGCCTTGGAAGTCAGGGACCCGAAAACTAGGAAAAACATTGTCGAGCTAGAAAACTGCCAAAATGAGCCAGTTGGAATAGGTGGGAGGCCACTGAAATTCATATGGATCAATCCTCCCCCCTTAAGAAGTAATGGTCTCCATTGCATTGATTTACCCCATTAGATGAGGATATCTCTACTGAATTTGGCCCTTGGTGAGCCACTTGCCTTGGTGCAAGAACTATCCTACTTTGACAACTCGATAAAGATGGATCCTTTGTTGGCGAGTGCCCTTGACCTGTTTATCCACAATATGATCATTGGATGCATGTTGTATGTAGTTAGGGTTGAGCTCTGTTGGTGTTAGTTGTTCTGATATCTCTGAGGTGTCCAATAATGATGGGAAATAAGGTCAAAGGAGATCCACGTTGAACATTGGGTTAAAGCCAAGGAAAGGAGGAATGTTGAGATCAAAAGAATTATCACCCACAACCTTGGTGTTGGTGTACAACCCATAATGGAGTGGGATAAGCTTCCGATGGGGTCCAGTAAGGCGTTCTTTCTACAAATGCAACCAAACTATGTCTCCCATTTGAAACTTATGTGGCACCCGATGTTGATCATGGCGTTGCTTGTACTTTTCATTTGACTTCTGTAGGATATCCTGAACCTATTGGAGAATGTTCTGGATCAGCTCAATTAACTTGGTGTCTTTTTTAGGTTCATTTGGAGAAGGATATGATTCATTCAAGATGATCGCAAGGGGTAGTACAACATCTATGGGACCCAATGGTTGCAATCCCAACCCCACTTGAAAGGGGTTGCGACCAGTTGAGTTATGCAGAGCTCGGTTGTATCTATGATAGACATAGGGAAGACTCTCGTCCCATGTGTGAGGGTGCTTTGAGATATACATGTGTAGGATATGCATGATCATTCGATTTATGACCTCTATTTGGCCATCTGTCTGGGGGTGGAAGGTCGTGGATTTGTTGAGCTTTGTGTCCAGCAGTGACCAGAGGCTCGACCAGAATTTGATGAGAAATCGACTGTCTCGATCTGAGACAATGGTTTGTGGGATTCCAAAATATACCTAGACTCGTTCAAAGAGGATCTTGACAGTGGCCTCTGCTATGATCCTCTTCTTACAGGCAACCAGAATCGCCATCTTAGAAAAGCGATCAACAACCAAAAAAACACAATCATTTCCCCGCTTGGTGGAAGGGAGGCCCGACATGTAGTCCATGGAGATGGATTCCCATGGCCTATCAGGAGTAGGAAGAGGGGTGTACAGGACTTGTTTCTTAGTGGTCAGTTTGGAAATAGCACAGGCAGTGCAGGACCTGATATACTTGTTGACCTCCTGTCGAAGTTTCGGCCAATAGAAATGTTTCTGCAACATTGCCACTGTCTTTTTGATGTCAAAGTGTCCTGCCACCCGAATGTAGTGGGATTCCCATATCATATTCACTTGCTCACTTTATGGAACACATATATGGCCCAGATAGCACAACATCCCATCCTAAAAATGGAAATTAGCGACAACTACATTTGAGCCCAACATTTGTTAGGTGGTGGCGAAGTCCAAGTCTATCTCATAGAGTTGGGGCCATTCAAATGTCTCATGGACACAAGAATCTAGCACCATGGTAAGTGTCATGAATGGAGGTCTGCTAAGGCAATCAGCGACGTAGTTGGTGCTTCATGTTTTATACTTGATGTTGAGATGGAATTATTGCAAGTATGTGGACCACTTCTGGTGGTAGTCATTCTGTAATTTTCCTTGTGTATGCGTGAACTGCAGTGGCTTATGATCAGTGTGGATGATTGTATCCTTCCCAAGAATGTAATTTCTCCATTGGAGATAGGATTTCACAATGGAGTACATTTCTTTTTTTTAATTAGGTTACTTATGGACAACATCTGATAGTGTCTCACTATGATAGGCCACGAGGTGGTCGTGCTGAGTGAGAACGACGCCCACAACATAGTCCGAAGAATCTGTCTCGATCTCAAAGGGTTGTTGCAGGTATGGTAGTGAAAGTACTAGGCTGAGCACAAGCACTTCTTCAAATCATCGAGCGTTTGTTATTGGTCCCGGCCCCAAACAATGTTTTTCCTACCACCACCCCTGGTTACTTGGATGAGGGCCCATGCAATATGGGAGAATCCCAACATGAACATACGATAGAAAATGGCAAGGCCCAAGAAGCTCCAAAGCTCAGTGAGTGTAGTTGGGGCTAGCCAGTCACGGATGACTTGGATCTTGGTTGGATCCACATGTACACCATGTTGATCAAATATGTAGCCAAGGTAATGGACCCTGTCCATGCAGAAGGAACATTTTTCCAAGTTATCATATAGCTTGTGCTACCGCAGGGTGCATAGAACCTGTTGAATATGTTGCAATTGTTCTACCCAATTATTGTTGTAAATGAGAATGTCATCCACATACACCAATACAAAAGTATTGGTGATTGGTTGCAGGATATCATCCATCATCCTCATGAAAGTGGTTGGAGCATTTGTCAAGCCAAAGGGTATGACCAACCATTCGAAAATACCTTCCTTGGACTTGAAGGCGGTCTTCCATACATCTATCTATTCTATCGGGACCTGGTGGTAGCGAGACTTCATATCAATCTTACTGAATTATTTGGCCCCCGTGAGCTTATCAAGGAGGTTGTCGATTCATGGAATCGAGTATCGGTTTCTGACTATGATTTTATTCAGGGCCCGGTAATCAATGCGGAGTCTCCAGGTTCCATATTTCTTATGTACCAACACGATTGGGCTCATGCAAGGTGATGAGATGGGATGAATCTTCCCCTTGTGGATAATTTCTTGGATCTGCCACTTGATCTCCTCATTCTTTAACATAGAGTAGTGGTAAACTGGCCCATTGAGCAGCGTGGCACAGTGGGTCAAATCAATGGGGTGCTTGACCTGACAGTGCAGAGGCACCCCAGTAGGTGAGGAGAAGATATATGAGTATGCTTCCACAACCTTATCCACTTTCTTCTGCTATGTGGAGAGATAGATCACGAAGACCCTGGATGTGGTTGTGATCTTTTTCTCATTCTGAGAGAGAATCACGAAGAATACAAGCTTCCCCATATGATAGATGACCTTCCTACATTGCTTCGTAGAGATCAAGGAAATAACACTAGGTGGGACTACCTCTGGTATCCTATACAATTTCTTGTTCAAAGTAATAATAACACTGTGAGGCCTAGACTCATATACAACATGGTGTTTCCATAAATATGGTTGGACAAAAATAAAATTAAAAAATTCGAGAGGGGAAACATCACACAATACCTCATCTTTGAAGGGGTTGATGTTGTATGACAGGAGACATTATTGGTTGACGTAGATGTCTCTTCCTTGGAAGAGCCATCCGATGGTGTATGGTTGCGGGTGTGGCGTTGTCGGCAGGGCGAGTTACTTGAAAACCTTTATTGAGATGAGATTCTTCTGGCTACTGTTATCAATGATGAAGTGTAGTGGGGTACCCTTCACCTACATCTGTGAATGAAAAAGGTTCTCACCTTCTTATGGATCGTCTGGTTCACCAGGATGGAGTTTGGTGGTAGTAACGGTAGCACTGGGTTTTTCATCAACAATATGTCTCCCCCTTTCTGGTTCTCAATCAGAGTCAAAACCCGTATTTGATTCATAGGCTTTCACCTCAGCCGCCAGTGACTACTTTGAGCGGCAATCAACAGTGTTATGCCAGGGTCTCTTATGGAAGTCACACAATTTCCCGGTATCTTTCTTTGTCTTTTCGATGTCCTTCTTTTCTTGCATATTGGATTGGTTTTCCTGAGGTATTCCATCTTTTCTATGTCCTTTGTTCTAAGGGTTGGGGCCCCCCTTTCCTTTCTTTTGTTGTGAGGGGCTCCCAGGCCTAAATTATTGCGTCTTTTGTTTGATCTTTTGCTTGATTTTGATGGCATATCGATAGGCTGTGCCCAAGGATGAGATATCCAACAACTCCATTTCAGCCTGGATGCATCTGTGCAGACCACTGCGATACTTGAGCACCATATTTCGCTCAAAATATTTCATACCCATCTTGGTACACAAGGTTTTGAAGACATTTGTGAACTCGAGCACTGCTTGGTCTCTTTTTTGCCGCAGTGTGGTCCATTTTGTATACAGATCGTCATAACTTCCAATAGGATTGTATTGTTCCTTAATAGCATCCCTGAAGGGCTCCCAAGTGACCGCGACTGTAAATAATGAGGGTTCCTCTATTTCCTTCTGCTCATAGAAAGTTTCCCACCAATCTTGGACATGGGGAATGACTTTGAGGAGCACTAAAGTAATATTTTCTCTATTCAGGAATTTATGGAGAGAGAAATGCCCTTCTATAAGATTCAACCATTTTTCTACAACATCTTCATCTATCTGACCTTCAAATATAGGAATATTGAAGTTGATTTGTACCTTGAAGGAGGCGTCGCCTCCATTTGAGGAAGATGCGTCGCATGTTGGTAACCATCGAAGGATTTGCGCAAAACTATCCATCATCTCATTCCTTTGTTGCGTGAGGGATTCCTCAAGAAAAAATTTGAAAGGATCTCATGTCGCCTAATATTTATTTTCTCCCACCATGAGAGGTCACTTGGGCGTGCGAGACCCAATTCTTTGTACCCTGGATTCATTGGGAACATGCATTAAGAACGACAAGGAGTAGACCGCTCTGATGCCACTGATCTAGATTTTATGAGAAGAATTAAATGAATACATATTATTATCAAAATATACTTGACACAAAATAACAGATATACAACAAAACCGGTTTCTATTCAATAAGGAAATAAGCTGAAACTGTAAAATGCAAAGGAAAACAAACTTGCTAGAATGTTGGCAGCTTATCTCTGAGAAGAGATGTGACACCTGCACTCCTTCACCAGAATATGATTACAATGAGGATCTCAAGGACTTTTTACAATAAACAGGAATGTCAAAAACCCTAGACATCCAAAAACCTAACTCTAGGAGATGAAGCACCAAAAGTCATGTGGGCCCCGTTTGGGTAAGTTAGTACATCAACTTCCCGGGGTCATAATTTTTTCATACAATCTCCATTGGAAATGTCTATATGAGGAATACACATGTTTCTTATGGAGAGCCTTAGAGATAATGATTGTGGCAAGCCCTAAAAATGTTGTTTAGGGCCTCAAAACAACCTTGGAAGTCAAGGACCCAAAAACTAGGAAAAAAATTGTCGAACTAGAAAACTGCCAAAATGAGCCAGTTGGAATAGGTGGGAGGCCACCAAAATCAATATGGATCAATCCTCCCCCCTTAGGAAGCAATGGTATCCATTGCATTGATTTCCTCCATTAGATATGGAAATTTCTATTGAATTTGGCCCCGGGTGAACCACTTGCCTTGGTGCAGGAGCTGCCCTACTTTGACAACTCGATAAAGCTGGATCGTTTGTTGGAGAGTGCCCTTGACCTGTTTCTCCACTATATGATCACTGGATTAATTTTGTATGCAGTCAGGGTTGATCTCTTTTGGTGTTAGTTGTTCTGATATCTCTGAAGTGTCCAATAATGGTGGGAAATACGGTTGAAGGAGATCCACGTTGAACATTGGGTGCGGGCCAAGGAAAGGAGGAATGTTGATCTCAAAATCATTTTCCACCACAGCCTTGGTGATGGTGTACGAACCATAACTGAGTGGTAGAAGATTCTTATGGGGTCCAGTAAGGAATTGTTTCTACAAATGCAACCAAACTTTGTCTCCCACCTGAAACTTATGTGGCAACCGGTGTTGATCATGGCGTTGCTTGTACTTGTCATTGGACTTCTACAGGATATCCTGAACCTATTGGAAGATGTGTTGGGTCTGCTCAATGAACCAGGTGGCTTTGTCAGATTCATTTGGAGCAGGATATGAGTTGTCCAAGGTGACGGCAAGGGGTAGTGCAATATCTATGGGACCCAATGGTTGGAATCCCAACCCCACCTGAAAGGGGTTGTGGATAGTTGATCTATGTAGGGCTTGGTTGTATCTATGTTGGACATAAGGAAGACTCTCATACCATGTGAGAAGGTGCTTAGATTTATACATGCGAAGAATATGCACGATCATTCGATTTATGACCTCGGTTTGGCCATTTGTCTGGGGGTGGAAGGTCATGGATTTGTTGAGCTTGGTGTCTAGTAGTGACCAGAGGCTTGACCAGAATGTGTTGAGAAATTGAATGTCCTGATTTGAGATAATGGTTTGTGGTATTCCAAAATTTACCCAGACTTGGCAGTGGCCTCTGATGTGATTCTCTTCTTGCTAGTGTCCAGAATCACCATCTTACAAAATCAATCAACAACCACAAAACAGTCATTTCCCCACTTGGTGGACGGGAGGCCCGACATGTACTCCATGGAGATGGATTTCCATGGCCTGTTAGGAGTAGGCAGACGGGTGTACAAGCCATGTTTCTTAGTGGTTGGTATGGAAATAATGCAGGCAGTGCCGGACCTGATATACTTGGTGACCTCTTGTCGAAGTTTCGGCCAATAGAAATGTTTCTGCGGCATTTCCACTATCTTTTCAACGCCAAAGTGTCCTGCCACTCGACTGTAGTGGGATTCCCAGATTAGCTTCACTCACTTGCTTTATGGAACACGGATATTTCCCAGACAGCACAACAACCCATCCTGAATATGGAAATTAGCGACAATTTCGTTTGCGCCCAACATTTGGTAGGTGGTGGTGAAATCCAGGTTTATCTCATAAAGTTGGGGCCATCCAAAGGTCTCATGGCCACAAGAGTCTAGCATTGTGGTGAGTTCTGCGACTGATGGTCTGTTGAAGAAATCAGCGACGTGGTTGGTGCTTCCTATTTTATACTTGATGTTAAGGTGGAATTGTTGCAAGTATGTGGATCACTTATGATGGAGGTCATTCTCCAATTTTTCTTCTGTCTGCATGAACTACAGTGGGTTGTCATCAATGTGGATGATTATATTCTTCCCAAGAATGTAATGTCTCAATTGGAATCAAGCTTGCACAATGGAGTACATTTATTTTTCATAAGTACGGTAGTTACGGACAACATATGATAGTCTCTCACTATGATATGCCACAGGGTGGTCGTGCTCAGTGAGAATGGTGCCCACAACATAGTTTGAAGCATCTATCTCAATATCAAAGGGTCGTTGCAGATATGATAGTTAAAGTACTGGGGTTGAGAACAAGAGATGCTTCAAATCATCGAACTATTATTATTGGGACCGACCCCACACAAATTTCTCCTTACCACCACCCCTCGTTACTTGGTTGAGAGCCCCTGCAATATGGGAAAATCCAAACAAGAACCTGCGGTATAAATTGGCAAGGCCCAAGAAGCTCTGAAGCTCATTGAGTGTGGTTTGGGCTAGCCAGTCACAGATGACTTGGATCTTATCTACATCCACATGTACACCATGTTGATCAACAATGTAGCCCAGTTAATGTATCCTTTCGATGCCGAAGGAGCATTTTCCAAGTTGGTGTATAGATTGTGTTGTCACAGGGTGTGCAGAACCTGCTAAATATGTTTCAAGTGTTATGCCCAAGTCTTGTTGTAAATGAGAATGTCATACAGATACACCACTAAAAAAGTATTGGTGAATGGTTGTAGGATATCGTCCATTATCCTCATGAAAGTGGCTGGAGCATTTGTCAAGCCAAAGGGCATGACCAACCATTCGAAAATACCTTCCTTGAAATTGAAGGTGGTCTTCCATAATATATGTGTTCTATTAGGACCTGGTGGTAGCCAGACTTCAGATCAATCTTACTGAAGTATTTGGCCCTTGTGAGCTAATCAAAAAGGTCGTCGATTCCGGGAATCGGGTACCACTTTTTTACTATGATTTTATTCAGGGCCTGGTAATCAGTGCATAGTCGCCAAGTTCCATCTTTCTTTTGTACCAGAACGATTGGGATCCTGCAAGGTGATGAGCTGGGACGGATGTGCCCCTTGTGGAGCAGTTCTTGGATCTGTCACTTGATTTCCTCATTCTCTAACAGAGAGCAGTGGTAGACTAGTCCATTGGGAAGCAATGCGTCGAGGGTCATATCGATGGGGTACTTGACCTAAGAGTGCAGAGGTAACCCTATAGGTGAGGAGAAGATATCTGAGTATGCTTCCATGATCTTATGCACTTGCTTCTGTTGTGTGGAGAGGTTGGTCATGGAGACCCTATATGTGGCTACGATATTTCGTGCATTCTGAGAGTGAATCATGATGAAGAAAAACTTCCCCATCTGAGAGATGACCTTCATGCATTTCTTTGCAGAGATCAAGAAAATAGCACTAGGTGGGATTGTCTCTGTTATCCTATACAATTTCTTTTTCAAAGTAATAATAACACTGCTAGTCCTACACTCATATACAACATGGCATTTTCATAAATACAGTTTTCCCAAAAGAACATTACAAACTTCGAGAGGGGAAACATCACACAATACCTCATCTTTAAAGGGCTTGATGTCATATGACAGGCGACATTGTTGGCTGACTCAGTTGTTGCTTCCTTGGCGGAGCCATCTAAGGGTGTAGGTTTGCGGGTGCAGTGTTGTCGACAGGGGGAGTCACTTGACAACCTCTATTGTGATGAGGTTCTTCTAGTTACCGTTATCAATGATGAAGTGAAGCGGGGTACCCTTCACCCACATCTCTAAATGAAAAAGGTGCTTGCCTTCCTCTGGCTCGTCTAGTTCACCGAAATGGAGTTTGGTGGTAGCAACGGTAGACTGGGTTCTAAATCAATGATACATCTCCCACTTTATGGTTTTGACTCTGAGTCGGAACCCACATCTGATTCATATGCTTTCACCTCAGCCACCAGCAACTGCTTTGAGTGGAAATCAGCAGTGTTATTCCAGGGGCTCTTATGGAAGTTGCACCACTTCCTGGTATCTTTATTTGTCTTTTCGGTGTCCTTATTTTCTTGTGTATTGGATTGCTTGTCCTGAGGAAGTCTGTATTTTCTCTATCCTTTGTTCTACGGTTTTGGGCCACCCTTTCCTGGATTTTGCTGTGAGGGGTTCCCAGGACCAAATTGTCGCGTCTTTTGTTTGAGCTTCTACTCGATTTTGACAGCATATATGTAGGTCGTGTCGAAGTATGAGATGTCCAACAACTCCATTTCGACCTAGATGTATCTATGTAGACTGTCGTGATACTTGAGCACTAGATGTCTCTCAAAATATTTGATACCCAGCTTGGTGTGCAAGGTATGGAATATATTTGTGAACTCGGGCATTGCTTGGTCTATTTTATGTGCCGCAATGTGGTCCATTTTGTATACAGGTCATCATAACTTCCAACAAGGTAGTATTATTCCTTAATAGCATCCTTGAAGGACTCCCAGGTGACCGTGACTATAAATAATGAGGGTTCCTTTGTCTCCTTCTGCTCACAGAAAGTTTCCCACCAATCTTTGACATGGGGAACGACTTTGAGGAGCGCAAAAGTAATATTTTCTCTATTCGAGAAGTTATGGACATAGAAGTACCCTTCTAGCAGATTCAACCATTTGTCTACAGCATCTGTGTCTATCTAACCTTTAAATATAGGAATATCGAAGTTGATTTGTACCTTGAAGGGGGTGGTGCCTCTGTTTGAGGAAGATGTGTCACTTGTTGGTATTCGCCGAAGGATTTGCGCAAAACTATCCATCATATCTTTCCTCTGTTGCATGAGGGATTCCTCGAGAAACATTTTGAAGGGATCTCTTGTCCCGTCGTCTTTATTTTATCCCACCATGATATTTTTCTTGGGTGTGCGAGAGCTTTTTTCCTCAAGAGAAACAAGCTCGAGACCCAATTATTTGTACCTTGACCTCATTGGGGACATGCATTAAGAATGACAAGGATCACACCACTCTGATACCACTGATCCAGATTTTATGAGAAGAACGAAATGAATACAGATTATTTTCAAAATATGCTTGACACAGAATAACAGATATACAATAAAATTGGTTTCTATTCAATAAGGAAATAAGTTGAAATTGTAAAATGCAGTGGAAAACAAACTTGTTAGAATGGTGGTGGCTTATCTCTGAGAACATATGTGACGGTTTCACTCCTTCACCAAAATATGATTACAATAAGGCTCTCAAGGCCGTTTTACAATAAATAGGAATCTCAAAAACCCTAGACATCCAAAAACCTAACCCTAGGAGATGAAGCGCCAAAAGTCATGTGGGCATTGTTTAGGTAAGTTAGTACATCAACTTCCCGAGGTCGTACATTTTTCATACAATCTCTGTTTTAGGTGCACGATAGCCCATTGGAAATATCTATCCGAGGACTACACACATTCCATGTGGTAATCCCTACATAGTTTTACTGTGGTGAGCCCTAAAAAAGTTGTCTAGGGCCTCAAAATGGCCCTGGAAGTCAATGGCCCGAAAACTAGGAAAAAAACTATCGAACTGGAAAATTGCCAAAATGATCCAGTTGGAATAGGTGGGAGGCCATCGACATCCATCTAGATCATAGTAGGGCTGGTATATATTCATATCACAATATTCCCTATCCTACATTATCAACTTCAGTATCCTTAAAACTAAGAGATCAACTTGAAAAGTCTCATTATTAACAAGTGAATGCCTAACATTTTTGTATTTGTTCTCTCCCCTAAGTTGGTTTTATGGTTTATATCCATTAAATTTGGAGGAGGATCAATGTGTTCTATGTTATTGCTGGAATCATGTAGCCTTACTTGAGTTTTATTCTCTCCTAGTTTTTAGTTCAATGCAGTACTTGATGTATTGATATGAGTGTGCCTTTTTTTCTTGAGATATTAGATCAATTTTTAGCTCCAAGACATGGATAATAGTTGAGAAATATGGCCTTGTTTGTCTTGTTTCTGGATCCCAATGTTTTTTTCCTTTAGGGAGGCCATTCTTGGTTTATTTTTGCGTTTCAAAATCATCCCATAGAAGTAAAGTACATATTTAAGTTGATCAAGTCAGATTTCATCATATGTGAGTGCAGTTTGAAAAAATATCAATGTTGACCCTTTTCACTAGTTACTAAGTGGGCTCCATGTGAGCAAGGTCTTTCCTTTTGGGGATAGATTTTGTTAGGAAACAAACCAAATAGCATTAAAATATAAAGAGAAGTAATTCCACACCTTGAGAATGAGATATAAGAATGAATGTGAAGCCTCTTTGAGGGGGCAACCTCCTTTTACAATATAACAAATGTGCAAGATAATATTCTCACTAAAACTAGGTCTCCTTGGTATATATAAGAGACAAAGGGTACACTTACAATTAAAGGATCTATTTGACCAATAAGGACAACACTAATATAAAAATAGAAATGTAATAACTCAATATCTATGGATTAACATGATGCTCCCCTTCAAACAAGTTTCTCCCTCAACAATTGATTAGTTGTGGATGTTTATGCATTAAAAACGCATTCCCATGTAACCTATTACACTTGTAGGTTCTTCCACTTGATGAGGTACTCAGTAATTGATAGATTTCATAGTTGATTGATCATTGTTTTAAGGATGGTTTCTAATTATAGTATGATTTACCCTTCTTCATTAATCTCTAGTAAAATATTTTTAATTGGGATCTTGTCATTGATTACCTCCTTTAAGCAAGAAACATGGAAGTTTGGATGTACACATGAAGATGGAGGAAACTCTAATTTGTAAACCATACTTTCAATCCTCTGTAGAACCTTATAGGGACCATATTACTTGGGTGTTATTTTATTTTCCTTCTTTTATTTTTTGAGGGACATTTGCGTGTATGGTTGTAGCCTCAAAAATACCCAATCCCCCACTTCAAATTCCCTTTCACTGCAACACTAATATTCTTGTTGTTTCATCCTATTTTGTGCTATATCCAAGTTGTCCTTGAATAGTTGGAGAACCTCTTGTTGGTTTTCTATGTGGTCCTCCATTTATTGAACCTTCACTTTCTCTCTCAAGGTTGACGTGGTGGATGGAGGATGATGGCCATAAAGTCCCATAAATGGGGACATTTTTTATGAAGTATGGAAGGATGTTTTGTACCACCATTTTACCAAGGGAAACCACTTAACCCATTGTGTCTATTTATTTGATGCAAAGAAATTAATACACCTTTCTAGAAATTTATTCACAATCTCAATTTTCCCATTGAATTGAGGATGGTAAGCGAAGCTATGAGTCAATTGAGTACCCAAATAAGAAAACAATTTATTCCAAAAATTACCATTGAAATTTGGATCTCTAACACTTACAATAATTTTGGGGATTCCATGTAGCTTCTGAATTGTTTCCATGAATGTTGTAGCTATTGTACTTACTTTAAAAGGATGAGAAATAGAGAAAAAAAATGCGCATAGCTTGTGAGTCAATCCACCACTACCATAATGAATATTTTTCCTCCAAACTTGGGTAGAAATCTGATAAAATCCATCAAAACCTATTCCTAGCATTGACTTGGTATGTCTAATGGTTGTAGGATACTTGGGGTCTTTATTGTATCTCCATTATTCTATTGGAAAACCAAAAATTCAACCACAATATTTTGCACATCATTTTTAAGACCTTTAGACTAGGAAAAATCCTTCTTAATCCTATGGTAAGTTTTCAGGAACCATGAATTTACTCCTATAGGAGAAGTGTGAAATTCCAAAAGGACCTTCTACTTGAATTGGGAAGTCTTACATAAATATAGGTGATCATGATACCATAGAGAATTATTATTCCATAGAAATTTATCTAATGAACTTGGGTCCTCTTGTAGTTATTGAATGATCTTGCATGCCTTATGATCTTGCTTCCATTCTATCCCTTATTTTTCCACCCAATAAAATTAAATAATGGAACCAACACACAATAAAAAAAATTGTGTATTCTTCTTTCCTTGAAATTGCGTCTGTCACCACATTTTGTTTTACTATTTTTGTAGATAATTTCAAAGGCGTAACCTAGAATCTTTTTAACCCATTTTTGTTGTTCTTGTGAAGATAATCATTATTTAAAGAAGTAATTCAAAATATCATGATTTTTTTTACCTTGAAGTATCTTTCTATTAGGTAATGGTGTCATTTCTTAACTACATGTAATATGGCCAACATTTTCTTTTCGTAAATGAGCTTGAGTAAGTTCTTTCCTTTAATTTGGTTTCTTTAAAAGGAAAGGGGTCATCCTTCTTGCATTAAAACTACACCAATTACATGCCTTGAGGCATCACACTCAATAATAAATGTTTTTGTGAGTTAGGTGTGGCCAGGATAAGATTTGTACATATAATCTCCTTAAGTTTTTAAAAATATTTGGTTGCTTCTTGAGTCCAAGACAATGCCTCTTTTTTTAATAACCTTGTTATAGGTGATGTTATTTTACCATAATTATTGACAAGCTTGCATTAGTAGCATGTCAATCCTAAGAATCATATAAGATTCAAAGTTTTGCGAATTGGGCATTCCATCATAGATTTAATTTTTTTAGGGTCCACTTTGACACCTTCATGAGATACAATATGACCCAAATATTCCACTTCCCGGACCCAAATCCTAAGAATGCTCTAAGATTCTTCAAAGTTTTGGGAATTGGCCATTCCATCATATATTTAATTTTGTAAAGGTCCACTTTGACACCTTCATGAGTTACAATATGACCCAAATATTCCACTTCCTGGACCCCAAAGGCACACTTGGAAGGCTTCACATATAATTTTTTCTCCTCCAATAGTTTTAATACCCTGTCAACATGTTGTACATGCTCTTCCCAAGATTTGTTGTAGATTAGTATATCATCAAAAAATACCAACACAAAATTTTCTGAGGCAGGGTTTGAAAATATAATTCATCAAGCTTTGAAACGTAGAAGGTGCATTAGTAAGTCCAAACAACATCACCAAAAACTCATAACAACCTTCATGTGTTCTAAAGGTTATTTTGGGGATGTATTCTTGCCTCATTTTGATTTTATGATATCCAAAATGGAGATCTAGAAACTTAGTAAAGAAAATTGTTCCTTGAAATCTATCTAATAATTCATCAATGATAGGAATAAGAAATGTATATGTCATGGTCATTTTGTTGAACTCTCTATAATATGGACATGTATACCATGAACCTTCATTTTTGTAAACCATCACCACTTGTGAAGAGAAATCATTTTGGCTAGGTTGAATGATGCCAACCTCTAACATTTATTGAACCATGCATTCAATCTCACTCTTTTGTGCATATGGGTACCAACAAGGACTAATTTTAGGTGGTACACTTCCTAGTTGCACATTAATAGCATGGTCATGATCTTGAGTAGGTTGAAGACCCTTAGGAATCTCTCCAAATACCTTGGAATGATTGTTGACAACTTTTTGGAGATCCGTAGGATAAAAGGGTCTATATGTTTGAAAAAATTTAGTGAGAACAATTGTACAATTACACCATGGTGTCCCTTGTTTAGATATTTTTCCATGTTATTAGAGACTATAACTTTATAGTGTTTACCTTGGATACCTATGAGTTCAATTTCCTTATCTTCCCATGAAAATATCATGGAAAGTTCTTGAAAATTAAGAGTCATTGTTCCTAATGATTGTATCCAATGGACCCCTAATACAAAATCAAAACCACCCATTTGGATTGAAATCATTGGAATATCCAATAAATACTCCCCCATAGTGATCTTAATACTATGGAACTTTCATGCACAATTTATGGTGCATCCTTATGCAATCATTACTTGAAACTCTAGTGTTGGATCTCTAAAACGATTGAGAAGTTTGGTTAATTTACAATTAATGAATTTATGGGTACTACCATAATCAATCAACATTGTTACCTTTCTCTTTTTGATATATCCTTCCATATTGAGAGTTTGAGTGTTTATTCCATCCAATTCATTACAATATATTGTTGGAGTAGTCTCTTCCAATTCTAAATATTGTGACGGTTCTATCTCTTGTTCTTCTTCCTCCTCACAATATATGTAGAGTAATTCCTATCACCACATTTATTCCCCTTACGATACTTTCTATCACAATTGAAACATATTTCCTTTCTCTTTTTTCATCCATTTGTTGATGTTTCAACCTTGTAGGTTGATGAGTGAGGTTAGGAGAGGAGGGAACATGGTGATTTATATAGTTGTTAGTGGCTACCTTTCTAGTAGCCATATTTTTACTTTCCACTTTCCTTGCCACAATGAAATAATGATCCAAGGATTTAG
>JZKD02S1617086.1:274768-292001 GCA_000966675.3 Picea glauca
ACTATTGATTTCCATGAATCAAAGTCATATATACATCCTTAAAATCATCATCCCTAGCATATTGTTTAGCATAACTTTCATGAGATAAGGGATTATACCTTAATATTGTAGATGCATTGATCATTGGTCTTGAAAACATGTATGGAACCTTGTTATGAATACCTTTCTTATACTTGATTACCAAATGAAACTGTTGTAAGAAACCCATCCACCTGAAATGTCTTGATTGTTGTAGATTGGTCTATGACTGCAAATACTGTAATGGTTGATTATCCGTACAAATTATTGTCTCTTTTCCCATTATGTAATGATTATATTTTTTCCCACTTTTTACTAACGCATACAATTCCTTATCATATGTAGGATAGTTAATTACTGCTTGAGAAAAAGTCTCAGAATGATAACATATAGGTTTACCTTGTTGCACCAAGACTACTCCCATGGCATATCCACTTGCATTGGTATGAATCTAAAATGGTTGTTGTATATCAGGCATAGCCAAAACTGATGTGGTTCTTATCTTTTCCTTCAATGTCTCAAAGTATTTATGTTTCTTTCTTCCCTATTGAAAGACTTGTTTTACACTTTTTAACGCATGCAGAGGAGCTACTATGAAAGAGAAATTAGCAATGAATTTCATCGAGTAATGTATTGCTCCTAAGAATCTCCTAACTTCTATGGAAGTAGTTGGCTTGGGCCATTTCACAATAAATTATACTTTTGCAGGATCTATCTTTAGCTAAACATTTCCTACAATGTAACCCAAATATACGATAGACGTTTTTCCAAATTCACATTTAGAAAACTTAATATATGGCTTCTCCTTCTTCAAGAGTTCAAATTAGATCGTCTTGACATGCATTATATGATATTCCCATCTTCGACTAAATATCAATATATCATCTAAGTATACAATGAAAAAATCATATATGTAAGTCCCGAACACATCATGCATTACCCTCATAAACGTTGTAGGTGCATTACATAAACCAAATGGAATAACTAAACATTCGAACAAGCCCTACTTTGTCTTGAAAGTAGTGTTCCATATATCACTTTTTTCAATCCTGATCTGATGGTAACCACTTCTCAAGTCTATCTTGGTGAAGTAAAAAACATTATTTAATTGATCCAATAAATCATCAATTCTAGGAAGAGGATAATATTTCTTTATTGTAATCTTGTCCAGTGCTTGAAATTCAATGCATATCCTCCACACATCATATTTCTTCAAAACTAATACAATAAGAGATCCACACGAAGAGGAACTTGGCCTTATAATTCCTTTATCGATCAATTCCTGAACTTGCTTATTTATCTCTACATTCTCTAGTATTGATGATCTATAAATACCAATGTTAGGAAGAGGAGCATCCCGCTGCAAATAGATTTCATGTTCAACTTCCCTCTTCGGAGGAAACCCTATAGGTTCCTGAAATAACTCATCATAATTAGATATTATTTTGACCAACTTATGCTTATGATCTAGATCACAACTTGATAAAGCATCAGATATATCTTCTTATTTTTGTTTCACTATCATGAGAACAAAATATTTACTTGCATTCACAAGTCTCTTCATTTTCTATGTGGTCACTAAAGAAACATTAGTTTTGATTCGATGAGCTCTAACAATAAATTCGATCCTATCCTTGAAAATATTATATTTTTTCTCCTCATGGTAAAATATAGCGTTCATATCAATTAGATATGGACTACCCAAGACAATGTTGCAAATATCAAGAGACACAACATATAGCTCAACCTCATCAAATAACTTAGATGTAATTGAAAATATGATATCACACTACTTCATTACTTGCAACTTAGCATCTTCACACACCCAACCTAATGGATATGGATTTTTATGAGGTGTCGTCTTTACACCCAACTTCTTAACAATTGCTTAAGATATTAAATTAACTTGAGATCCATTGTCAAACAAAGTATATATCTTTGTATGCTTGACTATAACCCTAACATGAAAAAACTCACTTTTTTTCTTTTGATCAATAACACTTTCCAATTTAGTAAGTTGAATTGAGGAATTAGAATTGATAGTAGATATACCTTTGCTTCCTATTTCCATGATCTTAGATTAATCCCTGGAATCTGATCCTAGATCTTGTCAAACTAATGCAATAGTATTTTGCTTCCCTTTATCCTAGGACTTCTTTGGTTGTAATTCTGGATGCAGTCTCCAACATTATGCTTCATCACGCCCCTTTCTCTTACAGTGGGAACATGTAGTTATTTCTTCAACTTTATTTACAGTAGCTGACTTATTACTCTTCTATTTTTCTTTCAGTTTCTTTTTGAACTTGTATGACTTCTTATATTCAATCACATGCTTCCCCTTACTAGCCTCTAGATGTGTAGCTTGTACTGACACTTTATCAATTTTAGTAGGGTTAAACATTAAAATAGTGTGTCGAAGATACGAGTGCATGCCACCAATATAATTTAGAAGAGTTTCACGAGTATACAATGGAATTCCTAAGGATAATGCCTTGTTTTTTAATTCATGTGTATATGCTTGAATATTTTGGCCTTTACCTTGCCTTATATGTTTCCATTCTATAATTGATGTTTGTGTATAAGCTAGTGGATAAAAATATTTTCTTATGGCCTCAGTAAATTTATCCCAAGAAGAGATTACTTTACCATTTTGAACAAGATCAACTTGCATCTTAATCTCCCACCATATCAAGGTTGTGCCACTTAGTCGAAGACCATATAATTGTATATTTGTTGTGTCATCCATGATATTGTGTACCCTGCAATATACCTCTATTTGCTTGATCCAATTGCCTAACCTTTCTACATTCAATTCTCCATTACATATTGGCAATTCAAAGTTAACATCCAATTTTAATAAAGGTAGATTATGATTATGAGAAGACTTCTTAGAGGGATTATCTTGATGAGAAGAATTTTAATTTGCCTCAGAGGAATATGATGATGAGGATGGTGAAGAAGGCTTTGAAGGTCCACCACCTTCACCTCTTCCTGCTTTTACCGAAGATTCTCCACTTGCAAGCTTTTGAATTCTTCATTGCAAATCATGTATTATCTCTCTCATCGAGTGAAGTGTATCCATCACTTCTTCAAGATTCATGGGAGGATCTTCTCCTTCACTTCCTTCGGAAGCCAACTTATGCTTATGAAGTCTCATTTCAATCTCTAACTTATAACTTGGAATATCTCCTTTACCAAGTTTGATTTTGACTCTTGTAAGCATTCACTTGCAACCACTATCAAAACATGCTTTGATTCCAACTTGATCTGAAAAATCCTTAGATTTTACTTAATAATTAATACACATGAACATATATTTGATCTTCGAAATATTAATGATCGCTTCTCTATTTGTAATATGTGTGTGTGTGTGTGTGTGTGTGTGTGAATTAACTTATCTATCCAAATACACTTTAATGAAAAACAACTTGTAATTAACTGAACGAAAAATAGAACAACAATAAAAATATCACATACACAAGTTTGTTAACATAGTTCACCCAATTTGGGCTACGTCTCTAGGTCCGCTCCCAATAGATACCTCTTTATTAATTCTCAAATGTTTGTGTTTTACAATGACCTTTTTACATGTTTCTCAAACTTAGATAAAGAGTGCACCATCAAATTCCTTGCGAAATTTCAAGAAAAATGAATATAAAGTTCATAAAATTATATCAATGAACCTATTGGCACGCACTACGGTGAAATCCTAAGGTATATATACATATAGCATGAACCTAGAGACTATATGTACTCTGCAATGATTTTCTATCCTTGCCTCAATCCACGTTCCCATTAAATAGGGGGTCGAGCTTAAACTACCACCCAAAACTTTGGGAAACCATTTAATATTTTGTTTGGGGAATCTTGTAATGGAATGTTCCTTTGGCACGATGGTTAAATCGTTGCCGCATTATTTGGAAATTTTCAGGGTCAAACCCTGTCAACCATGCCATATTTTATGGTACGTGGTTACAACTATATATTAATATAGTACGAGTTTTAATCCAATGTTTAAAACCTCCTGCAAACTTTGGCATAACACACGTTTATGTTGCATGTTATATATACCATGTGACCGCATATATTATGGGTCAACGATTAGGCCCTCAGCCTGTTTCTTGCCAACAATACAATACAACAACTTCAAATATATATGGTTCCATATTCGGTTAAGAATCAATGTGGTGGCGCAACGGTAAGTTTGTTGGGAATTTGTGTGGTAGACCTCGGTTCGATCCTCCAAACTTCCAACAAAATTTTAACCAAACTAATCCATAAATGGCCAATGGGAGGCTTCGACATGGCATCCTCTCATTGGTCTATCTTCACCACGTGTCAAAACATAATTATTCCACATGTACCATATGGTTTCCAAGTCACCTGCTAGATCACACATACGGTGTGCCATGTGGCACTTCCATGGTGTGGCCATGCCAACATTGTACGATCTTACAGTCATGCCATGTGTCACCCTTGCAGTGGTGAAACGTGTCACCTTGACCCCTTTGACTTTGAATTTTTCCTTGTTTGACTTGAACATTGACCAGCCATAACTTTTGCATAAAAACTTCGTTTTAGGCAATTTTTGTGTTGTTGGAAAGCTATCACTGAGCTCTACGCATTGATGTTGTTTTCAAGAAAATTTAAGACGATTAAATTTTAAGCATTTATTAGCCCTTCTAGACCTTTGTGAGAATTTTGTATCTTCTTCGACCTCTGTGAGAATTCTTGGATCCTCCTGGATCAATATAGAACAAATTGATTAGGTTTTAAATACAAGGATATAAGAGTTGGCACTTGGTGTAGATAAAAGAATTGTTCCATCTTGAATATCCATGTTATAGAATCTTTACCATCAAAGTTCCTCATATTCATCTTTGGAATTAAGTAGTTCACTGGTGTAGAGTTGAACCTCCAATGATGCAGATCTTGGAGTGATGAATAATTATGATTCTAGGACTCAATATTTATGTTCTCCACATTTGCTAAAACATTCCCCATATGTGACTAGGGTTCAACAATTTTGTTCTCCCTAATTTCACAATATCAACTTTATGGAACCTCTCATCTAGAGTATGTAAGAGCATGGCTTCCACATAATTTTGTAACTTTCCATCTTTTGATCCATTTCCCTTTTAATAATTCTTGAAAATGTTCCAAATCAACATTTTTCAACATAGTTTCAACCATTTCATTAAATTGGTTTGTTAGGGTCCTAGCCTCCCTAACCCCTCAAGTAGATAGAATAATATATTTTACTCTGTAATAAATTCCATCATTGGTAAATAAGGCCTATGTAATAATGTGAACACTTCTATTGTAAGATGACTTACTAGAAGGTTCCACCTTTAGAAATTTCTTCCTCTAGAATATTCTCAAGAAGATAGAAATAATATATATAATGGTAGAAAACATGGAAAAGCTTGTCTTGTAAAATCATTTGTACTCGAGCTCTAATATGTTGGAGGTTTCCCCCTCAAACATGCATGTGAACCTTGCTCTAAAGATAATAAAGGTATCATCATTTGCATCTATATTGTCATTATTCCTACTATTTTGTCTCTTTATGTTAACTATTTTTTATAATAATTCTGCTACTTCTCTACATATTTCCTTCTGGTACCATTACAAGTGGTATCAGATCTCTTTCCTTAATAGATTTTTAGAATGTTTTTTTAGGTTAGAGACGTGTTCTGGCATCTATAAATAACCACAGTATTATATCGTTCAGTGGGTAAAAATACGGTTGGGGAAGAATACACATACTACACATGGTTTCACCTTGTTGGAAAGACCTATAACCCATGTTGGTACCCCTTTGACTAGTATTGCATCAGATAGTACGTGAACCTGGAATTTCACCCCCCGTACCCTCAAGTATATCAAGATTCCTTTAGATATCCTAAAACTAATCGTAGATTCGTCATTTGACCTTCTAATTGATATAGTGGCGCTAAGAAAAACACTAGGGAAGACTACTCACTCATACCTGGGTAATCAGGTAGTACAGCTAAGGGTACACTTAATACTCCTTAGTTGGAGCCCTAAGATATTGGGCCTAGAACTATTATTATATCCCACAAGTATATAATAGAGATATAGCACGGGGATATCCCTTGTCCTTAAGAACCCTCAAAACCCTAACTGTTGTTTTCAAAAAAGAATAGAACAAAAAAAATGTTTAAAATTTGCACATATGGTGTGGGAAACCCTACTTCCTGCATCTAGGATGCAAAATTCCTACACAATTTTCACTATTAATAATTTGGGCATTTCTTCACTGGAATATTACTCATATCAGAGTAAAATTCCACAGGAGTAAAAAAAAAAGTAAATTGGTCCCACTAACACCCTTATTTGAGACCTACCCCATTGAATTACTCTCTTCACATTGATCGCAATGGTACCCCTCTCTCACAAGCCTTTTTTTTCTTCTATGGACCCACCCACCTGCTCCAACACCCTTATTTGGGGACCTATCCCATTGGATTCCTCTCTTTTCACTAATTGTAGTGGTACCCCTCTCTCATAAGCCTCTTTTTTTTTGTGAACCCACCCACCCTTCTCTGACACCTTTATTTGGGATCTCTCTCATTGTATTCCTCGTTTCACGTTGATCGTAGTGATACCACTCTCTCATAATCCATTTTGTATGGACCCACTATCCCTATTCTTTCTTGCTTATCTCCTATATGGCCAACATCCATGACCAAGAATTTGAAAACCGCATCAATTCCTTCGACAAGTTTGTGAACAACCTTGACACTACAATCAAAAAATCTACTTCAGAAATTTCTACCATAAATTCTCGGCTCAATATACTAGAAGACTGACTCACTAAAATAGAAAACCTCTCTGACCAGATGAACTCCCTATCTGCATGGTTTCATCAACCCAAGGGTTTTTGCTACAATTGTGATGAAAAATATTTTCCACGACACAAATGCAAGGAGAAAAATATTTTTATGGCCATTTCCAAGGAAATATTTGAAGATGAAGGTGATGTTTCCCCTCTCGAAGAACTATCCCAAGCTGATCATACCATCCCTCCTTTTGATCCACCTAAGGTATAATATCTCATCTATTTGCATGCTCTCACTAGCCTCTCCACTCCCCAAACCCTCAATTTAATTGGTTATATCAAGCATTGGAAAGTCATTGTCCTCATCGATAGTGGTAGCACCCATAATTTTATTCATCACCAGATTGCTCAAGAGACCCTTTGATATATCCATGCAATCAATAACTTTCAAATCATGATTGCTAATGGAGGATCCGTGAAATGTGGGGGTCTTTGTGGAAATGTGCACCTGCAAATTGGTGATTACAAACCGAAATCCAACATGTTTGATATTGACATGGGCTATTGTTTTGGGTGTTTCTGTTGTTTTCTTGGTTTTTAGCTTGTGTTCCCGCACTCTTAATTTTATTTTATTTACCACACAATATAATTCATTCTAGGGTTATCAATATTAATGTTATTCTTCTTTGTTGTTTACATCTTGTTATTTTACTTTGTCTGGATTAATGTTTACCTTATTTTTCATTATATTTTTTATGATTCCCTCTTTTATCTTAAAATTATTTTAACATCTTAATTTGATGAATTTTTAACTTAAATTCCTATCATTATTATTAATGCTATTAATTGATTATTTCATTCTATTTAATATAATTTGCATTAATAATTGTTCTACTATACTATTTAGTATATTATTTATGAAGGCATTCTAACACTATATACCAAACTATTAATATACTATGTTCTAACATTATCAATATATCTTGTAATTTCAGTGTCATTCTTAGACTTTATCTCTAAGTTTAATCTTTTTGTTTTTAGATAATGTAGTCGACTTTGATTATTGTTTAGTCTTGAAGCTAGGGTATTCTCTGCTTTCTCTTGTACTTATTGGTAGGTTGGCCCTCTTCTCCTATCGACTATTTGTCCTAATGATTGATCTGGTATGTGATCCAAAACATTGACACCACAAAATGACGACTATGATTTTTCTGAGCACTTCTGATAAGCAACCCCACCAAAGAAATCTTAAAACCCTAATTTCCTTGTTGTTTCCAATCAACAACATGTCATCAACATATAGAACCACATAAATAAAGTTATCACCAACTAATTTGAAATATACAGTGATCATGTTTTCTCCTTATGAAACCAAGTCCCAAAATATAAGTATCAAAATTGTAAAACCACATCCTTGGAGATTTCTTTAACCCATACAGGGACTTTTTCAGCTTGAAAACCAGTGCTTTCTTACCCTTCACTAAAAAAAAATTTGGTTGTTTCATGTATATTTCTTCTTCAATATCCTCATGTAGGAATGTTGTGTTTACATCCATCTATTCTACTTAAAGATCGAAAGAAACCACAATAGACAAATTAAATCTAATAGAATTCAATTTAACAACAAGAGAAAAAATGTCACCAAAATCAATTCCTTCTACATGAGAATATCCCTTTTATAGTAGGAGAGATTTATACTTCTCCATTTTACCTTATGCATTCAACTTATTCTTAAACACCCATTTTATACCAATGAGATTTCTTCCAGGAGGAAACTCAACTAGATCCCAAGCCTCATTTTTATCCAAGACTTTCATTTATTCAACCATGGACTTCTTCTAGAATTTACCATCCTCTGAATCCACTTCCTCCCTATTAATTATGGGATGATCATTAGTAATAGATGAAGAAAAATTAGAATGAAAATCATGTGGATTATATCTTTGTAGTTTTCTTACTTCTTGAATCGATCTCCTCAATACTGGAGTATGAGGTTCTTCTTCTTTTTCTTATTTGTGTTCTTCTATTGAGTCAGATTCTTCACCCTCCAGCTCAAACTCTATTTTCTCTGGTTATTTTTACTTTGGTGGGAATTATTGTTTAGGAACAAATTAACCTCTCTAAAGACAACATCCGACTATAAACAATATTTTTAGTCACTAGGTTCCAAATTTTATATCCTTTTATACCATCTTTATAACAAATAAACATACATTTTTCATCTTATTATCCAGCTACTCCTATTTTCCTTTGGACCATGTACATAAGCATCACAACCAAAAAATCTAATATGTTCAAGAGAGTGATTTTTATCATTCCATGACTCATGTAGGGTTTTTTCCACTAATGTTGATGAGGGTGATCTATTTACTAGATAACATGCAGTACCTAATGCCTTTGCCTAGTATTATTGTCCTAACTTAGAACCACTAAGTATACTCCTTTATTTTTCCATTAGCTTCCCATTCATCCTTTCTACAACCACATTCTATTTAGGTGTGTATGGAGTAGTATTCTTCCTTTCTATACCACACTCTTTACATAATTCCTCAAATTCATTCTCACATAACTCTCTGCCATTATGTGTCCTCGACACCTTTATTTTATTCTCTGTCTAATTCTCCACAACAACCTTAAACTCTTTAAATTTCCCAAATACCTTATATTTATTTCGAAGGAAATAAATCCATGCATTCCTCAAGAAATATTCATTGATTTAAAGATAGTACACAGATTTACCTAGTGATGGAACATGCATAGGTTGAAACACATCACTGTGTACTAACTCTAAGATTCCATTTGTACCTAATTTTGTTTACCATATATGAAATTTTCACATAAATGAAAATCCATGTGAAATTAGACATACCTTCAACTGTGCCTTTACTGTGTAGTGATCGAAGGCCCTTCTCTCTAATATATCCCATTCTTTTATGCCACAACATTGTCATTTATCTAGAGAGAATAGGGGTTTGATCTTCTTCATTTCCATATAAAGAAAAACATAATTGTTACACCTATTATTGATATGTCTTCCCAATATATTGTACATAGTTCCATTTTGAACTCCCTACATCAACACCATTTCTCCTCAAACCATTTCACAAGTTTCCTTTTCAAAAACAATATGTACACCTGCATCACTCATATTACTTATAGATATCAAGTTTCTAGCCAACTATAGAATGTGAAAAAACACACGGAGTATTCTAATGCTTCCATCCTTAAGAAACAACTTGACTTTTCCTTGTCCTCTGATTCTAGTTTTCGATTCATTCCCTAGTAAAATGTCACCTCCATTATACTTTTTATATTCACAAAACCACTCTTTGTTGGGAGTCATATGAAAATAAGAACCATAATCGATCACCCATACATCTTGATCATTTGCATGTGTGCTTGAAGAAGCCAAGTACACATCCCCTCCTTCCTCTAAGGAAGTCCTCCTTTATGTGGAAGGAACATCATTAGATATATTTTCTCTCTCAACACTTTTATATCTGCAATCATTGTTTTAATGCCCAATTTTACCACATTTCTAGCATTTCCTTAAGGATTTTCCTAGAGATTTAGATCTACCTCTAGATTTAGATCTCCTCCTCAAGGACTTATTTTTATTTATATCCAAGGAACGTCCTCTTATAGATAATGCATATGTGCTTCGACTGTCAATGGTTTTCCTTCTTGTTTCTTATGATAAGAAGGATGAAAGTATTAGAGATATAAGGCTTACTATGTAAGAAAGCCACCTTATGACTTTAGAGTATGTTAATGTTCTTTTTTTGTGTAAAGCAATCTATCCCACATTCATATGTGGAAATGATTTTCTTAATGAAAAATTATATATAAGGAGGTAAATTGTTTTGTAATAAGTGTAGTGTGCACAATTATTCATTGATAATATCATATGGTGTTATTGTGAGTATCTTTCTTTGAGCTTAGTTATGTCACTCAACCCTATCTAGGGTTTCCTCATTTATTGATCTAGCTCATTTTTTAAATGATGTCTTGAGCCTTTGAAAGACAAGGTTTTCACTCTTGTGACTTCAATAATTTGAGAGCCACAAAGTGCCACAATTCATGGGTGTTTATCAGCGAGTTCACTTAGATTTTTTTTTAGCCACAATTTAATGCAAGATCCTTCTTAATTTTCTCAACATAGGAAGCAAGGGTTTTATTGCAGTTCTATGACCAATCTCTCTCATATTTGTAATATCTACAGCTATGGTTTGTGTAACCTTTATTTTCATCCATCGGTAATTATTTTTTAGAAGTGAAAAAGATCATATCTGATCAGTCATGGAGATGTCATTAGAGAAGTACTCGGGTTTCAATTTCCATACATGGAAAGTGAATATCCAAATTTCATTAATGAATAAAAACCTTTGGGAAATTTTCAAATGGACTGAGGCAACACATGTAGATCTGAACAAGTTGATATAATGGGAGAGCATAGATGATAAGGAAAAATACATTATTCTCCTTTCCCTCTCATATTAAGAGTTGCATCACATAGATCTGAACAAATCATTCATGGATATCTAGGAGAATCTCAACAAGTTATTTGGGGAAAAATCAATGGATGATAAATGTGTTGAGTACACACTTATACTAAGAGCGGGGGTGAATTGGTATAAGAATTTTATTTTATTTTTCAAAGATTCATCAACCATAAAAAAATAATCGCATATGATATCTATTAACTGCAGAACATGGAACACAAGATTTATGTGGAAACCCTTTTGGGAGAAAACCACAAAAATTATATTTATAATTCTTTGTAGGCACCAACCTACTAAAGACACCAATCCCCACTGGTAAAAATCTTGGTAGGCACCAACCTACTCTTATAGATATTTATAGACACCATATATCGGAGACACTGATCCCCACTGCTAAGTACCAACTTAGAAAGATACACCAATCTCTTACAGATCCTTAGAGACACCAATCCCCACCACTAAGCATCAACTTAGAAAGAGACACCAATCCCCACCGCTAAGAAAGAGACATTGATCTAAGAGCTACACCAACCTTCACCAAGCCTACTTTCTATGTTTTCCTTCATCAAGTCTGCTCAATGATTCTACCTTTACCGAGTCTACTCATTTCTTTTTCCTTCACCAGGACTTCTCACTACTTCTACCTTTACCAGGTCTGACCAAAATTTGAATTTCCAAATGGAAACTTTCCCAAAGCTTGTTTTTTTCGGGCCCTTCCAAAGAACGAACTTGTACAGCATGCCACATATCCAATTTTTCAAATATGATTCAAAATGTTTTACATAAGTTACTTACATATGTATCCTTTGTTCTCTAAAATTTTCACAGTCTGAAAAGTCCCAGAAAAAAAGTTATTGTGAAAATTCCAAAATGACCTATTTGAAAAATATCTCAGGAAAATTCAGAAACCCTAAATTACATATATCCTATATGAGAAAGTACAGTGAAGCAACATTTTAAATTTTTACCGGATGTAATTCTATATGTCTCCTATGTTCTGTAAAAATTTCACAGTATGAAGAGAACTAGATAGGAAGTTATAGTGAAATTTCCAAACTAACATGTTTGAAACTGATTTAAGGAGAATTCAGGAACCCTACCTTCCACAAGGAATATCTTTGAAACTATAGCTAACCAACATCTAAAAATTTTACCACATGCACAACAAAATATCTCCTCCGTATATACAAAATTTCAAGGTTTTAACATCCCAGAAATAAGTTACAGCAAAAGTGCCACACTGGCCCATTTGAAATATATTTCAAGAGAATTTAGGAACCTTGAATTCCATAGGGAATGTCTTTGAAAGTGTAGAGAACGATAATTTGAAACTTTTACCTCGTGTACACCAAGATCTCTCCACTTTCTTTGAAAATTTTCAAGGTCTGAAACATCCCAAAATATGATTTATAGCGAAAGTGCCAAGATGACACGTTTGAAAATAGTTTCAAGAGCATTCAGGAACCCTAACTTCCACAGGGCATATCTCCAAACTTATAGTGAACTAGCATCTAAAAAAATATTCGATGTGTACACCAATATCTCTCCTCGGTCTCTTCAAAATTCCTAGGTCTGAAACGTCCCAGAACATAATTTATCACGAAAATGCCATGCTGACATGAAATTGATTTCACAACTCTTTTGTTTTGGAATGATATTCAATATTTTCTCATCCATTTTTCAGACACACAATTTCTCTCAATACTTTCTCTTCTTATACTTTTTCATAACCCTTCACGAAGGGGCATTTCCATTAATTAAATAATTAATTTCCAACATCATGGGAAAATACCCCAAATTCCATGGGAAAATACCCCAAACCCATGGGTTTGAATTTACTTTGAAACCACCATTTCACTTTTTAATTTTTCACATGAATCCCTTTTTTTGATATACCTGTAAACCTATAGATAAATCAATATTGGAAATGTTGAGTGAATTTTAATGTCGTAAATCCTTTGACATCAATGACAATAATTCCAACAAAATTTTCGTTGAAATTACAGTTATTCAACTTTAAGATTCCAATTAAGATTCAACTTTAAGATTCCAATTCACGTCAAAAATATAAGATCTATTATCAAACATATTGCAAAATTCAAGGAAATAGTTGATGAGGAGGATTCCAAGGCTATTCTCCTGAACAATTTACAACGTAAATACAATAGTGATATCTTTACCTTGAGTCATCTACCTTCATAAAGTTTGGATGAAATGATTGCAATATTTCTCGTAGAAGAAAAGAGAACAATTGAAGGTGATAGCCAATCAGATCTTTCATTCTATGCAAGAAACAACCACAATAGATCAGCAAAAGACAAAGAGGAAATAAAATGCTACTATTGCAAGAAGTTGTGTCATACAAGTTTGAATTGTAGACAACGAGCCAATGATGTTCTTAAGAGAAAGGTCAAAGATAGAAAACATATAATGAGTGTAGCCATAATTGAATATCCATCGGATGCTAACAATTGTGAAGAATCTACTAAAGAAAAGGGATTTTATGCATTTTAGGAAGCTTGTGCTTCGAATACAGGAAGGTATCAATTAAAAACTCAAAATGGATTGTTTCCCGATTAGTTCATAAGTTATGGATCTAGGGAAATATCTATCATTAGTTGGAGAGACATGCAAGTGGATTGCATTCTACTAGTGAGGTTACATAACATGCATGTGGATTGATGTTCATTAATTGACTTCAGGAGATTCATTATTCGGGAGTTCGGGGAGGTGGAATCCTAGAACTCAAGAATTCAACTATGCAACTATACATTGTTACGATGGTTATGAGGCATCTTGATGGAAATCAAATTGGTACAGGAACCATGTTCAGAGAAGAAGCTTCTAAAGGATGTTACTAATGTTCACTATTCAGTTTATGTGTTTTGCATTCAGTATATGTATTTGATTTTAGTTTGTTTCAACAATGTATGCCTTATGGAGGGGTATTAGAGATATAAGGCTTAATGTTCTTTTTTTGTATAAAGCAATATATCACACATTCATAAGTGGAAATGATTTTCTTAATGAAAATGATATATAAGGAGGTAAACTCCTTTGTCATAAGTGCATCATTTATTCATTGATAATATCATATGTTGTTTTGTGAGTATATTTCTTTGAGCTTAGTTATTTCACTCAACCCTATCTAGGGTTTCCTCATTTATTGATCTAGCTAGTTTTGTAATATAAACCACATCATCAAAATTTAATGTGGTTGCATTAGTCTCAATAGATACAACCAAACTATCCCATGAATCTGGAAAAGAACACGGTAAATTAATGCACTTATCTTCATTAGAAATTTTGATATCGACAGAAAACAACTGAATTACCACAGTATTGAAGGAATTTATATGCTCTATCATCAAGTCTCCATCATTCATCCTAAATATTAATAACTTCTTGTGAGGGAGAAGTTTGTTTACTAGGGACTTAGGTTGATACAAATACCCTAAATTATCCCATAATGCCTTGGTTGTAGCTTCTCCCAAGACATTCAGTAACATTGAATATAAATGACACAATCAGATTGTGCTCTTTTCCTTCCTATCCAACTCCATCCAATTTTTTGTTGACATACATGTAGGTGCAGTACCAAGATCACGGGGTCTTCACTTAGTGAACTTGTGACATAGCACCAGCTTTCGTGGGATATAAAAGAATACCCCTAATTTCACTAGATATTGATAAACACCTCCCAAAATTATTTTATTCAACCCCCCTCCCAATACATATTTCCAATAAAATAAACCTGTATTGTAACTAGATACCCCTTTTTATTACCCCCCAATACCTATAAACCCCTTGAGACTAGAAACCCCCCCAATACCTACAATACATTGACCTTGTTTTTCACAATTAAAAAAAAACCCTTTATGAATGAACATTATAAGATATTTGTCAACAAGGTAAATCCCCCATGACCATGATCCACAATGACCCACTTCTCTTTGTCTACCAAAAGATCCTCCATATTTAGCTTCTAAATCTCAAATATTTTCCCATTAAATTTATTGATATTTATTTTAGAGGTACTCACCATTATCTTTCACCAAAAGAATCACCACTATAAAGTTCCCATTGAAACCAAGTTTATCACAAATATAAGATGGTTGAATCCTTAGCAACAAAGGAATCCCCTTGAAGCCAATAACTACTCCGATACCAAATGTACATTTTAAACCTTTACAATATAACAATGCACACATAGATTATTTATAAAATAGAAAGAAAACAATAGTGTTCACACATAGTACTCAGAAATTTACCTTGGAAACCCTTAACCGGGAAAACAAGCAAAATGTTTAGACCTGCACCTCCAACTCTCATTTTATTAACTTCACTATTTACAATAAAATATATATGATTTTGTGACATCCAAAACCCTAATCCATCAACCAATATTGTATTCCTTAATCATAATTATAACACAATGGTCCGAAAAACTAATGGCTAGAAACCGCCCAAAAACAACCCAATTTTTTTTTCAGGGACTCAATCCCCCCCATCATGCTCGACACAATGTACAATGTGTGGGGATAATCATGCAAAGAATATAACACATACCCAAAAATGTTTGGCAACATAAAAGAAACTAATAAAAAAGATGATGAAAATATTTATAAATATGGTTGTCTCTAGACTCCTCAACTTCCTAAATCCAGTAGTCCAACCTTTGAGAGATAATTTGCATCCATGTTCCTTTCCCATAAAATATGGAAAAAAAAAATTAAACATAGTACATGATAGCTTGACATCTTCAAAATTTGGCTTTAATAAATAGTTTTCCATTTTTTTATATCTCCTCCATCCAATTCACAATGACCAAAGAATCACCAAATATGTGTATATTATGAGTACATTTTTTAGCTATGAGCATAATTAACAAATTCAAGGCCATTAGTTCAACAAAATTATTTGAACCTCTTCTGGACGCCACTTTAAATTTTAGAAAATCATTATCAAATAAACATATAACGAGTCACTTTCCCCAAAAATAGTATACTCTTCGTGACTTGCACCATCAAAGAAGCCCATGCACTAACTTAATCAATCAATTCTTATTTAACCACTCTGTCAGGTTTATCCTTAGACAAGTTTTTAAAACCTTCTACAAATATAAGCTCTATAAAACACATTGGTAAGGTGAAATATATATTTCATAAAACAATTGGGCATTATGGGATAGACATATGCCCCATGCAACTCATAAAGGAAAAGACTTGAACTTCTTAACCTCAGAATTCATACACCACTATCGTAATCCCTCATCAATATATGCACCACTCTAAATTCCTCTTAAACCTATACTCATTTCCAGTTCCCACTAGGCTTCAATTGTAATGGAACAAATCATCAGGAAGCGACCAATAGACTCATCATTATCCTTGCATAGAGTACAGCTTCCTAGACCATTATAACCTTTTTTTTAAGGTTATCCCAAGTAACTAGATTATGCTTTAAATATAGACACATAAAAATTCAGTTATTTCAAAGGAAATTTGAATTTCCAAATAAAATTCCACCATCAAGCATTTTCTCATCCCAAAATAAAACACTTAAATCTTGATATCTAGTTTTAGGAGTATATATACCACTAGCTAGGCTTTTTCCCCATATAATATCATCTTCCTCCTCCATGATCCTTATATGGTTTTCCCTTAAATTAAAACTTAATCACTCCCATTCAATAGCTTCCCTTTCATCCAAACCCAACATATAAGTTGATTTCCACCCTTGCCTCTAGAAAATAGACATTTTGGGATAGGATACTTGGGTACATATAAGTTGATTTCCACCCTTGCCTCTAGACAATAGTCATTTTGGGATAGGATACTTGGGTAAGGAAAAAATGACCACCTTTATGAAGCTTCCCAATGAGCCTATCAAACAATATATAATGTTG
>JZKD02S1617086.1:301702-328870 GCA_000966675.3 Picea glauca
AACAAATATTTTCTTGGTGTTACATTCATTTAGAGTATAAAATATGTCTCTATCCTTAGCCATATGATAATATGCTCCAGAATCAATAAGCCACTTATCAGAAGTAGAAGTAGAAAGTGTATTAAAGGAGAAACCAGAAGCAAAAAGTGCATGTCCATGAGAAGAAGAAGTAGAATCAATATTGATGTTGTGATTCTTCATCGCTGCTTCTAAAGATACCATCTTCTTGAAACATTTGGACTCATCATGACCATCTTTATCACAAAAGTTGCAATGTTTGTTAGTGTTCTTGTTTTTATATTTTTCTCCTTTTTCACCATTAGGATCTAAAGTTGTCTAAGTGGGTTTGGGACCCTTATATTGCTTGTTGTTGTGGCGAGGATGTTGCTTCTTGGGATACTTGGGTTTATCTTTATGTTGGGCAACTAAGGCTTTGTTAGAGGTACCTACAGTGTTGATCACTCCAAGTTGTATAAACTTATCTTCCTCTCTAATCAAAGAAGCACAAAAGGACTCAAGAGTGGGTTTGTAATAAGATTTCCCTCGAGCCTATCTCATGGCATAAAAGGTAGATACAAACACAGAATATGCACTACCTAGCTTAGAGAGAATAAGATAGATGCAATGCTCTTCCTCCATTTTTATCTTACATTCTTCACATAAAATTATGAGTGTTTTAAACTTAGATAAATAGTCTCCAAGGCAAGAAAAAACACTTGGACTCAAGGTCAGTATTTGATTTTCTAACTGTTGTGCTCAAATAATATTGAGTTTACCAAACACAGATTCAATCTTGTCCCAAGTTTCTTTGAGGTCATCAATTTCTTGAAGGTGGTACCTTAAATCAGGAGAGATGGACATTCTGATTAGTCCTCGTGCTTCGTCATACCTATTATCCCACTTGGATTTCTTATCATCATCATTGGGTGTTTTTTCCTTTCCTAAGGTAATCCGATACAAACCTTTACTTCTTAATAAATCTTCCATATGAGATTTACATTGGAAGTAGTTGTTGTTGGTAAGCAGGACATTACTTGTAGAAGACATATTAAATATGCAAATAATATGGACTTAAAAACTGAAACTGATGATCTGTATGGAAAGATCTCGAAAAATTGTGCGGTTTAAAAAAAAATGGCATTGAAAACGGACTTCTGATGTGAGAGTTATGCCCTTTTAAAAAACGACATAAATGGTAACCAACTGACCACGTGATAGTGTAAGTTGCTTTATGAAGTGACCCACTTTTATAAAGAGAAGTGGGGATCACTTTTACAATGAAGTTACTTTATAACAGAAAAGATGCATGCAAAATAAATAACTCTAAAATAAAATATTAAAGCTACTTATAGTGATTCACTTTTATACTTGAAGTGAAATACACTTTATAATTTTAGCATGAACTTTTTCAAAAAGGTAACAAAAGAGAGACTTGAACTCAAGACCTCTTACTTAATAAGGCAAGTTTTAACCAAATGATCTAACAAAACATATTGTAATGTTCAAAAATGTTGTTTTTGTTGTTGTTGTTGTTGTTTAAGACAGTCTTAGAGAGCGTGCTAAAAAAAAACTATTTTCACACAAGAAAAAAATTCTGCTTCTCGATGACAACAAGGGTTAGATCTCGGTTAGCTTACCCGGAAGATGCACATTTTCCTATATGTTTCTGATTTTCCGAGATCGCACAGGGCACGGGAAAAATATCATACGCAGATCTAAAAGAGTAGCAACCCGGAAATGAAAAAATAAAAACCAAAATAAAACTTTGCAGAAATTTAAAAAATGCGTATTCAGGCTTTATACCTCTGAATCTGACTGTAATGGTCGTATCTTGGGCAAACAAAAACATTTTCAAGTGAAATGAAAAGTGATATTGAATGAAACGAGTGCTCTAAACACAATGGAACAGTCCTCTCAGCCCAAAAATATATGGAAATACTAGAAAATGGATATGAGCCAACTCGGCTTCACGATCTCAATCTACAACAGGAGTGGGTCTTCAAACAGGCTATGATACCATGTTCGACAACACGGGTATTCCAAAAGAGGATGAACACCTTTAGTAACCACTCACATAACTAGATCAAAGATCAACACAACGATGTTTTCATGTGGTAAAACCCCTATGGGGAAACATCCACGGCCCCAGCCAACGTGACCACTTGGAGCAGTTTATTAATGTAAAGAAAAAAATTACAGAGAGATTTTACAAGAGCGTTTCTCACAATCGATCATCGAAAAATGACCCTCTATGCTCTTTAAATAGATATCATGGACCAATCAGGTGTTAATTCATGGATCAATGGTCGTTAAGATCGAGGAGAGTATGAACCATCGGATCACTCTATGTCGGGAACATATCGTGATCGTCGGATTTCCTAACTACAAATGCATACTAATGCATACCAAAGAAACACACTAAGAAACACACTTTTACCTAATGACATATTAGACCAAGTAGATCTTAACTAACTCCTCAGTGTATAAATATCCTAATAAGATGCACTCTCTTGGTTATCTATTGCTTCTAGTGTTGCTTTTGGAATCACTCTACCTAGAAACGGTTATGGTGCTCCAGGGTGGTTGTGTGCCTATGGTTGGGTGACAATAATGTGATATTGTCTATGGTAAAATGAGCACATTGAATATTTTAACAGGTTATGGGACCACACTACCTTCATAATAGTATAACTACTAGAAGGTAGACCAGGAGTTCTTTGTCCAGCTCCTTGTAACACTAGTTGCAGCTGCAACTAGGGTTTTTTATTTTTCAATTACAGCAAATGCTAATCCAACTCTTTGGGAACCTTAAGTGAAGCATTGGACCTAATTTTTGGATATTCTAATGTGACCTAGCATAGCGCACTCTCTGGTGTCCTCATCCAGCAAAAACATCAAGTTTGAGTTTTTGGTCAAAGGTTGACTTTTGGTCAAAATTGATTCTGTGACCAAAGTTGAAATTTCAAGGTTTCTAGCTTGTTTTAATCATTGAACCTTTTTTATTTAGTTTCTAACCTCTTCTTGTCAAGATGGTGTCTAGCTTCAGATTAGAAGACAAGTTGAACGATGTTGAAAATTTCAAAGGTATGCACTTGTATATGATTTTCATTTTATATCATCTAGCAAAGAATGAGTATGTTTTGCAGGGAATGTACAAGTGATCTTGGATTCAGTGCATTCAGAGGAACAAGAAATTGAGACTCCAGGTTCTAGGTTTGATTAATCAAATTGCTAAAGTTTCAATTTGCACATATCAAGTTGTTATAGTACAAGTAAACACTATAGTTGTAACAACAATCTTTGAAAGGTTCTATTACTGTTAGGTATACTAGATTGCATGTAAGTACTATTGATATAGATGCTTATTGCACTTGTTTTTAAAATGAACTAACTTCTTCTCTGGGAGATATTTCTTGTTCCCAGGTAGGTCATCTTGGTCATAGGAGATAGCTCTTAGAAGGAGTTACAGTGACAGTTGCAAACATGGAGCAGATGAATCCATCAAGTGGTGAGGCAGGTGATCTCACCAAGTAACAATTCTAATAGAAGCACGGAAAGAAAAATTATTTTTGGACATCGTGCTCCCAGATGTGTGTGGACCAATGTCTAAGTGGAAGATAAAGATCTTGAGGAGGATAATACACCTCCAAGAAGCATGTTTCCTTTTGTAAAGAAGTCGGGATTAGGAGGGAGATAATCGTCCCACACAATCCTCAACAGAATGGTGTGGCAGAAAGAAAGAATCGTTCTATTGAATAATCTATTAAGGAAATGATGAATGACCAAAATCTATCCATAGAAGCAGTTATAACAGTCTTATATATTTAGAATAGAAGTATTTTCAATGCAGAACCTTCCACCTTTGAAAAAGCAGACAAGAAGAAAGAATGGAAGGAAGCTTTGATGGAAGAATATCAATCCATCATGATGTATGGGAAATTATGCCTAGACCTAAAAGAAAGATTGTAGTAACTTCAAAATGGGTTTACAAGATAAAGCATACAGTATATGGGAGTATTGATAAATACAAGGAAAGATTTGTGGCTAGAGGGTTCTCCCAGCAGGAAGAAGAAGACTATCATGAGATGTTTTCTACAGTCAAATCCATCATATCTCTTGCATCATATATGGGTTGGAGTTTACATCAGATGGATGTAAATACCACCTTTCTCAATGGAGTAATTTGGGAAGAAGTATACATAGAGAAACCTTGAGGATTTGAAGTACACTGGAGAGAAACCCGTGTATGCAGATTAAAGAAGGCCTTGTATGGAGTCAAGCAAGCTCCAAAATCTTGGGATGCATAAATTGACAGTTACTTGACCAGACTTGGGTTTTCCAAGAGCTATGTTGATCCAAACCTTTATTACAAGGTTGTGAATGATGCACCTGTGATCCTACTACTATATTTTGATGATTTGTCTTTTACAGGTGCAAAGCCTCTCATTATTCAATGTAAGAGGGAGTTAGCCTTTCAATTTGATATGAAGGATCTTGGTCTCATGCATTATTATTTGGGACTAGAAGTATGGCAGAAGCATGGTGAAATATTCCTGGGGCAAGGGAAGTATGTTGTAAATATCCTTCAAAAGTTTAGGATGATGGATTGTAAATCCATGGCAACTCCCATGGTGACATATCTAAGGAAGTTGGGAGACTCTTATTCTGATCAAGTAGACTCATCTCTGTATTGGTATTTGATTGGCTCATTGATGTATTTGGTGAATACCTGGTCGGACATTTATTTTATTGTGAACACATTGAGCCAGTTCCAGGTGGAACCTAGACATGAATATTGGATAGTTGCAAAGCATATTTTGAGATATCTTCATGGGGCGCTAAACTATGGTTTGAGATATGCCTCAAACAGTGATGTACAGATGCATGGATTTACTGATTCAGATTGGGTAGGGATTGTAGATGACAGAAAGAGTACTTATGGTACATGTTTCAGTTTGAGCTCTGTTATGATATCATGGGCTAGCAAGAAACAAAAGTATGTTGCACTCAGCACTGTAGAAGCAGAGTGTATTGTAACTTGTGATGCTTTTACAGAATAAGTATGGCTCAGTAAGTTGGTTTATGGCCTATTTGATCAAGTGTTGGATTCGACTATGATACATTGTGATAAATAGTTGTATCATGCTAGTACAACTTTGTTTCAGGATTAATCCGTAAGTGCAGACACAAACCGATCTCCCTAGATCCACCTGGATCTAGAACAAAACAAGATAGAATAATACACTTTCCCTAGATTTTAACTGTTGAATGAACTAGGAGGCAAGAATCATGTACATACCTTATGATCGCTTCCTTGGGTATTTGTTGTTACAAGCTTCGCTCCAATTCTCTTGTATCGTCCAGACCATAAAAAAACAAACCAATCGAAGTAAAGACAATTCAATATATTCAACAATTAATCTATGTATATGATCAAGGAGTTATACAATAAAGTGACATTATCTTTATGGGAAAGGGACATATTACTGTATTATATTGATTGAAAGTGAAACTTACAACCTGAGCCTTGATGTTTCAAACCTCCTTTCGATGTCTCCTAGCTCTGACACACACACTTTCTCATGCATGAAGAAAATCAACCACTTTTGATAACCTTGTTGGTGTCTCTAGCTGTTGTAGCATCAGTCCTTCATACAATCTTTTACTAATTCTTCAATCAATCTCTTGCTAGTTTGCTTCTAACCTTTTCCATGAGCATTCCCCTCAATATATAGGAGAGAATAGATTAGTTACTTGGATAGGAATGATCCCAATATATCAGGAAAACCAGTACTTAGATAACCATTCGAATGCCAACTCATCATTCTAGAAGATTCCCTTATAGAAGGTTCGAGAATTTATCTTTTTCCTTCCTTTAGAAGATGTTTGCACCCTGATAGTTAGGTACAGTGCGAACTTCTCACACTCCAGCTTAATACAGCCTGCGAGAATCATTCATTCTCGCAGGCAAATATATAGGTAGCCTGTGAACCTCCCTTAAAAATATGATTTCTGGAAAGAGACAAAGGTAACTTTTCTCAGGAAAGTGTTCTAGTGAAGAGCCTGATTTCTCCATCATCATTACATCATCATGACAACCAAATTTATGGATAATAGAATGCCCCCCAAATTCTGAGATTGGAAACAGTGACAGTCGATAGACTTTGTAAGCTGCATGTGTGTGTCAAGAACCAAGAGCACATCTAATCGAAAACCTGCAAACATCCAAGCATCTACAGAAAATCATATATATCCATTCTGAGGTAGGCATTCCCATACTCAGACCACAAACTGATGACATCATAGACATGGGTCATGGCCACCAATCATACACTGTGGATCCATGCCATCAAAATATAGCATAGCCACCTGAATACACTGTGGATCTATGCGAAAAAATTTTAAATCAAGACGACATAGCCACGAAACATACACAGTGGATATATTTGTCGCAAATTATACATACTCCATCGCAACCTAGATTACAAAGATAATACCAGGTTCTTCAACCTCATTCCCCAAAGTACGAATCTAACCATGTGATTACATGTGTTGAATTCGAACATGGAAGAAACCACTTGATTACCGGTCATTGATGTAACCATTAACAAGTGCGAGGGAAATCACCATTAATGTCAATGACTCCCAAGGTACTATAGTACAATCCATCGACTATGAATAAATGAGTTGATGTCGAACATTCGACGGAATCTTTCGATCAGGAGTCAATGATGTAAACCCACTGTCGAAAGCGAGAAACTTGTCATTGAGGCATGCAAGATCCAAGGTACTAAATAATTTCTAAGTCTTGATTCTGGATAATGAGCTGAAATTGACGGAACAAAAATCGTCACAGGAGGGCCTTGATGTATCCCCCATCAATGACACGAAATACGTAACAGATTTTAAAGTTAAAACAGAGTATGTGGCAATTGGACTGGACACAGGGAAGGCTGACACGAAGAGAATGGATAACTATAGATGGTCGACTCAATATAGGTTTTAAATGGACTTCTCTTAAACATATGAACGACACGACCAATGATTTGGAACCATTGACTCAAATACAACACATGGAATGAACTTGTAATCAATCGGAAGATAGACGAATGGATTTCCCAAACCGACTTCAAATGATGAATAGGGGGTGTCATGTTCAAGAGCGACACTTACTACCAATCAATACGAAGATGAAACATATCCCTTTCCCAAATTTTCCCCCACCATTTCTGACAAGTACCTCTTTATTTTTACGCAAGCTTGAAGAGGATCACATATGCTTGTTGATATAAGCTCATCCTTCCGACGAGTCCCTCGGAGTATTTTTAACGAACCCTAAGAAGGAGTGGTTCAGTCCTATCACGGGTCTGTCAATATTTGTTTAACGAGTCCAGAGATAGTAAACTCGAAGGTTTTTCAAGATTATAGATTTTGGAAAAACACTTAAAAGAGAACTCTCTCAGTTCCTTTTTCGTACAGTAGTCCAACAAGACCGAAAAAGGGTTAAACTATCGCTTGAAAGATGCGTACTTCAAATACTTTATCGAGCGTGAAAATAGCAAGGTCGCTTGGCAATCTTTTCCTGTTTAGAGAGTCTGAAAAGAGCTTAAAGAAAACTCCAGGGGGGTTCCTTTTTCGTATAATGTCAGTGAGCCTGAAAAAGTGATAAAACTATACTCAATCACGTTCTTATGTTTTTCACGAGCGCAAGAACGGACAAAAAGGTGCTCGAGGTTTTATGTAAAAACCATAAAAAACAATCAAAATCACACCACACCAGAGAAAAATCTGTCCATAATCATCCATGTTTCACACCTGCAAGTCATTACACTCATTTCCACATTAGTGATTAGGTTTAAATAATAAATAAACATAAAAAACCCAAAATTGACATAGTAAAAGGTAATTAAAATGAGTAAATAACTAAATTTACCATATCATTTCATATTTTTACCATTGAGTTCCAAAAACCCTCATTTTACCCTCTGAATTTGGCGTTGATTTCTGAGAGCTACGAGTGATCATTTGACAAGCCCTCAGCAGCATTTTGGTAAGTTCTTCATTCTTGATCTTTTCATTATTTAAAAATTTGATTTCATTGGTTAAAAGTTCTGTTTTAAGTTAGTTTTTTTAACCATATATGCATGGAAGCATTCTCGAAGGTGGCCCATACGGGACCTACGAGAATGACTCGTTCTCGCAGGTGGGCCTTAAGCCTCCTACGAGAAGTTCGCACTGTGCATAATATGGCACCTATGAGTAGCGCAGAACTCAAAAAAAATTGAAAAGTTTAGCCAATAGAAAAGATTCATTTCATGAATAAGATCATTAATCATCTTTGTATGTTTCTTATGCAGGTAAATAGCCACAAACATGGTGCTTGAGTGGCGAGAACAAGAATATGAGGAATATAATACAAATGTTGAGAATCATCCTCCCACCATAGTTGCATTAAGATATTTTGGTCTCTTAAAATACTTTTGTATCTCGGGCATGAGAGCCCAAGTCCGATTACTGGAATTTCTAGTCCGCATATGGGATTCGGACCAGCAAGTTTTTATTGTAGGTGCTCACACATTAGCCATTGACATAGATGACATATATTTCTTGACCGAATTATTCAGGCATGGGTCCTATGTCAGTCTGACCGGCAGCAAAGGTAGCGGTTTGAAAATGAGTGAATATCGCAACCAATATTGTGTACCCGAGGCCAAAAGAAAGAAAGGGAAAGTGGCAATTTGGGGAGTAACTAACTTGACTCTCCGCACTATTCTCTTCATGATTTCTTGGATGGTTGGAAGTGTCGCTCCCCATATGGAATTGCAGAGCTATTTCTAGTACGCCATCGAGTGTACTGAGCCCCGAGTATTTAACTAGGCTAATGCAGTATTGCGTAGTATCAAAAAACAGTTGACTAAGTGCAGGCAGGGAGAACTGAAACAATTTGGTTATGGATATTTTTTAGTGTCCTTCTTCCTAGAGAGGGTCCTTGTATTTAGACTACAGGCTGAGTGGGACTTTTCGGGTCCTAGGGATCCAAGGATGTTACGATGGTGTCGACTCATGGCCCAGCACGTGGCAGGACCAATCGTCAAATATGACGATATTTTCTTTGACTGGTTGCAAAATCAGATGTTGATGGTCGATGACTACGCGTATGTCGGGTTGGATTTCCGAGGAGATCTGGATCTAGCACTACCTGAGGATGCTCAGTGGGGAGACCTCGGTAAGAAGTACACAAATTTTCTCTTTTTAAATGTTTTTGAATTTTTGTATTATATTCAAATATTTTGTTTTATATATTTATCCAAAGACTAACACAAAACGTTTGTCGATAACACAGATGTTGGAGCATATAGACCTGTTGTCTCTTCTCCTATCTAGTGATGAGGAGAGGCAGCAGCAGCAGTACCACAGTATGTCGAAGACTATCTGGTGGTGGAGCAGAATTTAGAGGGCCTGACAGCCGATATTCCAGATATGACTCTGGAAGAGATTCCACGACGTGATCGCCGTCATACTGTAGGGGTATCAGTAGCTATGGGTCGACTGCTCCGTATAGTTGCTAGAGAAGTTGTGTGTTACCGTGAACGTCATCCATGACGTCACATTGTAGAAGCTATAAGCTTCAATTTTTAATATTTTGGTCTTCGGACAAACTTTTTGTAAAAACAAAAACAGACTCTTTTGAGTGTTATATATACAGATGGCTTCTACCGGTTACTTTACATTGTGTGCCTTTTAATTTGTTTGATTTATAAATGGTTCAAATGTATGTCCAATACATAATTGGCTAATGCATCTGTTAATGTATTAAGACGTCTAGAAATATGTTGATATTCAATGTGATCAAAATATCGTTCCAAAAGGCGAATTCGCAAATATACTCGTAATAAAGTAGGACTTCGAATAGAGTAGACATTACTTAACTGTAGTACTACAAGCTGCGAGTCAAGTCGCACAACCAAATGATGAATTCCGAGAGAGATAGCATCAATCAATAATTCAATAACGGCGCTATACTATGCGATGTTGTTGGTTGCTCGGCCAAGACATACACCTCATAAAGATATAAGTTCATTTTTTGGGGCATAAATGGCCCATGCAGCGGAAGCTAGGTTCCGAGTACTACGGCTAGCACCATCAGCGAAGCCAATATAAGGTAGAAAAAACTATGACATCTGGAAATCAAACACAACATCACGTAAGGGTAGAGACCAGATAACGTCAAAAGCAAACTAAAGTAACACACACAAAGTATGATACATAAAAATACAAGTACTTTTGCACAAATAACTTATGCATAGTACTTCTTCAAGTACAACCCATTCCTGGGTTCACTCAAAGGTATACCATCATAATCAACTAGCTCATACGCTCCTTTTTCCAACACTCTGCGAACAATATAAGGACCACGCCACATTGGTTCAAACTTCCCAGCTCCTAAGACATCTTTATCTTGTTCATACAGAAGAACAAGATCACCTTCAGAGAAAACACGAGGCTTGACATGCCTGTCATACTGTGCCTTGACACGTTTCTTTTGGGCTTCTATTACTAGAGTGGCATCGCGTCGGGTCTCATCTAATTGCATCAGATACAATAGACGTTCCTCTTCAGAAAAAGTATTGGGTAAGAGTTATACAACTAGCTTCAGAGAAGGTATCTCACATTCTATTGGCAGAATGGCTTCCATTCCATAAACTAATCGAAAGGGTGTAAACCCCATAGCGGATTTAACAGATGTCTGATATGCCCATAATGCTGAAAATAACATCGTGTGCCAACTGGTTTTATGAATTCCTATCATCCGTCGAATCATAGTTATAAGAACCTTATTGATTGCTTTGACTTGGACATTAGCTTGCGGATAATAGGGTGTTGAGTTATCGTGATGAAGACCCAACTTCTCCGTAAGTTCAGACATCATAAAATTCCTAAAATGACTACCATGATCAGTAATAATAGCCTGAGGAACACCAAAACGAGCTATGACATGGTTGAAAAGAAATAACATTGTAGTCTTTCCAGTATTATCGAATGTTGGCATCGCCTCGGCCCATTTTGTAAAATAATCAACAGCTACAATGATGTAACCATGCCCCCCGGATGAGTGAGGGTGACATGTCATGAAATCAATGCCCCATTTTGCAAAAGGACCAACTGAGACCACAGGATGAAGGGGAGCAAGATGTGACCGAATTTTTTGATTGTAGGTCTGGCAGGCATGGCACTTTTGAACAGCAGTAATGCAGTCATTGAACAAGGAAGGCCAAAAATACCATGTGCATAAGATCTTCTGGGCAGTAGCATACCTAGACATATGACCACCACATGCTCCAGAATGGCAGTCATTCAAGGCTTTCTCAGCTTCATCAAAATTCAAACAACGTCGAAACACAGAGTCAATTCCTCGACGGTAAAGAGTATCTCCAAGGATAATGTACTGACGAGCTTGATAACGGACACGACGTCGTTTAGTACTAGACAAAGCAGGCTGGAAAGTCTGGGTTTGGAGATATATAATGATATCTCCATACCAAATATCGTCAGTGCTAATAAGGAAAAGTGATTCATCAGGTAATGAATCTACTGCTACATTTTTCGTGGCGGAGTGGGGAAAATCACATATTAACTCAGCGAAAACTAAGAATTTCTTAGATGTGGCGCGATCGAATTCCAAGTCGAACTCCTGGAGTATGAAAATCCATTTGGATTACTTGCCCCCCAGCAATTGACGTGTCAAAATATGTTGCATGGGGTTGCAATGTGAAATCATTGTAGTTTTCCTAGAGAGAATATAATGACGAAAACGTTGAACCGCTTGAACAGCAGCCAAAGCCAGTTTTTCAACATGTTGGTACTTGATTTCAATTGAAGTGAGACTTTGACTCAAGTAATAAATAACATGTTCATCTTGTGCATCATCCTCTTGAACGAGAACCATGTCGATAGTATACTCGGAAGCAGCTAGATAAAGAAAGTAATCCCGACTATAATCAGGAGGAAAAATAAGTGGAGCTTTTGTGAGGGACAACTTCAAAGCTTCAAAAGCGGTGTTGGCAACTTTATCCCAGACAAACTCTGAACCTTTCTTTAGAAGACGTGTAAAACCACGAGTAATCTCAGCATAATTAGGTATGAAACGACGAAGAAAGTTTGCTTTCCCCTGCAAACTTTGTAACTAGCGCAATGAAGAAGGAGGAGGGAGATTAAGAATCGCCTCAAACTTAATAGGATCTACCCAGATCCCTTGATGTGAAACAATGAAACCTAGAAGATGGTCAGACTCTACGCAAAAGATGCATTTATGAGGATTTAGACGAATGCGATAGAACCGACAATGAACGAAAATTTCTCAGAGATGATTAGGGTGATCGACTTGGCATAAAGAATGAGCTGGCAAATCGTCCAAATAAGGTTGAACGATATGCTTTATATCGTGAAATGCATAAGACATAGCACGTTGAAATGTCGCACCCACATTCTTAAGACCAAAGGGAAGTTTTCTATAGGCGAAAGTACCCCAAGGAAAAATAAAAGCAGTTTTATGTTGGTCCTCGGGAGCGATGTTAATTTGATTATAGCCGAAAAATCCATCCATTAGAGAAAAGATTTCACTGTCGGCACAGTCATCTACAATCTGGTCGACGAAAGGGGTTGGAAAGTTGTCTTTCGGACAGGCTTTGTTAATATTCCGATAATAAACACAAACACATATACTACCACCTTTCTTATTAATTGGTACAGGGTTGGAAACCCACTCTGTCAGAGCCATGGGATAAATAAAACCGGCTTTGAGAAGTTTTTCAACTTTGAGTTTGATAGTTGCCGCTTTACATGGATGGACCGGACGAAGGCGCTGCCGGACTGGTTTAGCTCCGGGATATGTCTTAATCTCATGCACCACAATGGTAGGGTCGATACCTGGCATCTCTTCGTAACTCCAAGCAAAGATGTCACGAAATTCTTTAAACAGAGATGTATAGGTGACGATTTCCTCTGGAGAACACGAAGCTCCAATGTGAACATTTTCAACTATCCCAGGTTTAACTGATATATCAATGGGTATCATGGGAGAAATATTACTGAGGTTCCCTTCCACAAACACATCACGTGTAGATCTGGGAATGGTCGATATGACAACAACGGTCGACGGAGTCGAAATCCGTTGGTAATTCTTGAGAGTGTGTTGCTCCAGAAACAGTATGGAACGATGATGCCCATCGTCCCAAGGGGTGTCTTCCATGACGAACATGATCATCTCGTCAGTGGGAAAGATGACACGGAAAGGATCGGGAGACAACTCATCAAGAGAAGGTGTAGAAAGGGTTGTCGATTGAATGGCTTGATAAGCAGACTCAACCGGACTTAACAGCATGACATCGCCGAAACGAGTATGATCTCCTAGATCAGGGACTATCCAAGGGTCAAAAGACACAGGAAGCTCATGAGGTACAGCGGAGATCATATTAATAGAAGCAACTGACGGGCGTGGAATATCGGGTGGTGGAGGTATGGGGAAAGTACCCATTAATGAAGAGTCTTTTAAAAGACCGACACCAACATTCTCGTAACCCAGTGGGGTTTTAGCTATAAATGGCACATTTCCAGTGCAAGTATCGAAATTAAAGAAGGCAAGTTGATCAATCGTAACAACTTTTCCCTGGTGAGGAAATCGTACAACACGGAAAAGTGTTTACACAACAACGCGCATAGAATCTATCCAGCTATGACCAAGAAGAAGATTATAATCTAGGGGAGCATCGAAAACTTCCACTTCAACTTGGACTGTCTTACCTTCTAGAGTGATAGGCAACGATGGAAGAACACCGTAAGGCTTAAAACCAGAGCCATTGAAGGATTTCAAAGTATTTTGTGATTCGTTTAAAGGAGGAGAGCCAATAGCTTTCCAACAAGCAAAAGACATTACACACGTAGAGGCACCCTCATCAATAACATTTTGACAAATGTTCTTTTCGGCGACAACAACTTGTATCTGAAATGCAAGTTGTGGGGGTAACCTTCGAATATGGTCTTCCAAGTCAAAGACTATCAAATTCGTATATGTTGGATCAATTCCACCTATATCTTTCAACAGAGCCCTTCGTTATGCAGGACAATACTGAAGGACTTCAAGGGCAGACATCGTTGAAGGTGCTTGAGCCAAATCTTCGACAATACTATAGTTCTGGGCCGCACGAGCATGAGGATTGAAGGCCGATTTCTTAACGACACCTTTCGGGGGTGGTCGCAGAACTATATCAAGACTCAGTCGTTCGAGATGAAGAGGATCGTTCGTAGGTGGATTCGGTGGAGAGGGTTGTACCAAATCAGGAGGTGAATCGTCAACCTTCCCCTTAGATGGAGTATAGTCTTTATCTCTAGTGGTAAGTGCAACGTTGTCTTTCTTGGAATCACCGGTACACATCAAAACATATGATGTCGTAGAAGTAGAGGGTTGGTCATGGATGACCAACGAGGCATGTTGTTGAGACGGGAAGGGTTGGGACAAGACTGTCGGCGTAGAGGATTTTGGCGTTCCTTGAAGGAACTTAGTAACCTCGGCACGTCGAGGACAATCCTTCGTGTAGTGATCGTCACCACAGATAAGTCAAGGGTAGCGTGGTTTGCGCTTATCCCGATCTTCAACAGGAGGGGTTTTAGTTTGCTCATTCTGATTATTATTTTTACTCTCCTTATTGTTACCTCTTCCTTTCTTTGATTTATTTTTATCGGTCGGTGTAGATTGAACAGCGTTCACCTCAGAAGTTTTACCGGTGGAAGGGACAGGAGACGGAACATTTTGAACATTATAAGATGTAGACTTAGGGGTTGTACTTGAAATAGAATGTGAGTGGGTATGAGCAGTACCAATCACACCATCAGCTGTATGCCAGGCAGTTGGAGCAGTTGAAGTGCTGGAAGTACCAGGACGAGGTAGTTCAGGTAGTAAATCGTAAAGTGTTTCCGTTTGCAAATAAATGAGATCAAGATACTGAGCACAACTTATAGCCTGCTCCTCTGTAACAACACCACCCATAGCAAAGTCTTTACCAATTTTGTTCATGAAATATTTCATAAACCATTCTGCCAGTAACTGATCAGGGAGTTCAAGTTTAATGAGACGTCGTCTCCTTAGCCACTCATGAATATGATCTGATATATGAGTGCCTTTAGTTTGTTTGAAAGAAGTCAAAATCTCAGTCCCAGTATCGTAACGGATCGGTAACTGGTAATGTGTGAGAAAATCCATAGCTAGGGTGTTGAAATCAGAAAAGAAACCTCGTGGCAATTCAATATACCACTTCGCAGCCGAACCGATAAGGGTTCGTTGAAAAAGACGTAGACGAATGGAGTCATCCATCAGCGAGTTGGAGGAACACCATAAATGAAAAGTCATGACATGATTATTTGGGTCCTCTCCCGCCTTGCCATCAAATTTTGGAATATCTGATGGAAGCTTAGCAGGAATAGCAGGCCATTGGGGAGAGTGACGAATAGGATCATTGAGAATCCTAGACAAATATGGCAAATCCAAGGTAGAAAGAAAAGGTAACTGTCGGTTTACTTGTGGGTACTGATGGCTTTAGTGTGGAAGCCCTGTCGGAAAACTAGTAGGACCATAAGCAGACTGTCCATAGAGGGAAGACCCTAGATGATTCGGTGGTGGCTGAATAGGATAGTAACCCTAAGGATTGTAACCTTGAGTTTGATTAGGGACCTGAGTTTGAGTAGTTTGACCCGAACCCCAAATAGGATTGGTTATACCTGGATATGGTTGGCCTATAGTAGGGACAGTTTGCTGCCCCCCAGCATTTTGAGGAAAGTTTTGTAGAAGCTGATTCCAATACTGGGCCAATTCAAGAGGTATATTTTTTCCAAAAGGTGAGATTGGTCCCCCTATCGTAGGTATATTTCCACCCGGAAATTGTGTGCCAACCGTAGGTTGCGTAGTAACTGTGTTGTGTCTGGGAAAAGGAAAAGGAACCGTACCACCCTGTCCACCAACAGGAATCTGTAAGTTTGGTGCAACAGTCGGGATAGTGCCACTCAGATTAGGATTGCCAGAAGGAAATTGAGGGAGTGTCGGGATAAAACCGAGAATAGAATGCCCAGGAAAAGGAGGACCACCTGGAGAACCAGCTGGGGTTTGTGGAGGTGTTGGATTGGAAGCATTCAACAAAGCATTCAACGCATGGTAACCAGGAGGTAAATTTGGGTTAACCTCAGGCATTCGCTGGGTATTGATAGGAGCAAGAGTAGTTGCAGGGATTTTGGTTTGGACACTCGTAGTATTCGCGAGATGGGCCATCTCAGGAGGGAGAAAAAATTGATAAGTGGTATTCACCGACGAAGTTTCTATCTCAGAAAACACTGGAGGGTTGATTTCGTAGACTGGAGGTGACTCAGTACCAAAAAGGACTTGTCGGAAATCACCTGACCAAAAAGGATCTTGGCCTACTACACCGTGAGAAGGCTCAACGGTTGATTCAGAAGATGTAACAACTACTTCTTCAGAAGGATTTAATCACACAAAAGGTCGTTCACCACGATGAAGGCGATAGTCCTCTCTAGTATTGGTAATTTGAAAATCTTCTAGAGAATTAGTGCATTCTACCCGTGGAGGTGGTGTAGAAACGTCTTGGACTTCACTCTGATGAGGGGAGCCTTTAGGGGTACCCTCAGGTGTCGCTGTATGAAAGGGTTGTGAAGCGTCTGGATGTTCTGGATATAAACCTTGCATTCTATGTGAACATAGTGGGGGAGCAATTGTAAACAAGTAACAAGCTCCGCGAAGAAAATCCTATGGTCAACTTCGAGAAACAAACAACACACACTAGTAAAGAAAATCTAGGAAGCAATCACCAAGCAAACAATACCTTCTAATATCGAAGCCACTAGTTGGTGATGAAATCCAACGTTGCAACAACGAGATGAAAAGGGGCGGGGCTAGGGTGGAAAAGTTACGCTGACGACCTGCTTAACGAACTTACACCCTGGTGCAAGCTCCCACACATAATCGTGGGTATACCCTCCAAGGATCCCAAGTGAGTTTGATCAACGTCAATTCCAGGTACCATGAAGACTTTCCCCTCCACAGTCACCTTGGGTAAGAACCTAGAGAGATTGGCCACTAAGGTAACCACCAACAACAGTAAAGCCTGGGGGGAACAGTCGTCAGTCCGATCCACACGCAAGGGCAGGGTATCTAGCTCGAAATCAACTTAAAAGGCTTCCACTCATCATTGTGGGTATACCTCCGAGTGATCCTCGTAATACGTGCAATCTCTACACTGATGTCAACAAAGCAGGGTTAGTAACTCTACCAACACCAATGTGACCTAGTGCTTGACCCTTGTGTTAGAAGGGTTTCCCAGGACAATATGCTGCAAATGGAATTTAACACTCTCTAACTCAAGATGCTATTGTGTGTTTTGAGCTTTTGGAGAGTGTATCTCTCTTCCTACTCCAAAGCACTAGCCTCGCTAAATATTGGTGTAAAAGAGCCCTAGAAAGAGTTACTAGATAAATTTTAAGATTACGTGTTGTTTTTAAAAGTTGTTGTTTACTCAAAGGTAACAGAATTGAAACTCGTGTTGTATGACTCTGACCCCAATAATGCAAGGATAACAATGAAATATAATACTTGTCATTCCATGAATCCTATTTATGGGAGAGAGAGAAGATCTTCCAAATCAACCCTGTACTACCATCAACCTTCTGAATCAACCTTGTACTACAATGAAATATACAATTTCATTTCAAATGTCAATGCAAACAATCATTTATCAAAGGACAATCTCTATATGTCTTTTTCAAATACTTCAATAACTCTAAAATTTGATTTTTTTTTAATGTTTTCTAAAGAAAAAAAAACAATGTTTTTTGAAAGAAAAGCTAGTTGTTCACTTTCCAAAAAGAATTCTCACTATATCAATGAGAAAGCATAAAATCAAATCATAAAGAATCAAGCAATAACAACCCAATCAACTCTTTCAATGAAATCAAAAACAAAGAGCAAACCAATGAGTCTTCTCAATGCAAACGAAAATGTTCTTTCGAACCAATAAGCAAATGAGAAACACCAAACACTTAACTCTCAACCAATCATTGGTTCTCAGCCAATCAGACACACTCAACTCCAGAAGTCAAAGAGAATGAATTTGCCAATAAGAGCCAAGAAATGAAAGTCAAGCTACAAAGGCAAGAAAAACCTTGAAACCCTAAAACTGTTCAAGCATGCAAACTAAAGCGAGAGATATATAAATCAATGATCCAATAAGCCCAAAAGAGGTAATTCAACTGATCTGAACAGTTGGAAAAACCAAAACTCAATTTCAAAATTTTCAAAAATCTTGCTCGCAGGCAAGCAGTGTTACACAGTGCGAGAATCTAAGATTCTCGCAGGCAACCTTGTAGCAAGGTGCGAGGTGTTCTCACTGGACCCTATGTGCAGGATGCGAACCTGACCAGTTCTCACAGGCTGCAGTTAAACATAGTGCGAGAACTTCTGAACATGACAAAAATTTTGAAGAATGGAGTAAAATTCAAACAGGCTTCTGAACCCAGTAAGTCTATCAGGATATCCTGAAGACTCAGAGACTGACAAGACAGGAGAAAAATGAAACTAGAGCAAATGGCCACAGAAAAACTCAAAAACCATAAAGAAAAAGGGAATGTCCCCAGTGGAGTTGCCAATTTTGTTTCAGGATTAATCTGTAAGTGCGGACACAAACCGATCTCCCTAGATCCACCTGGATCTAGAACAAAACAAGACAGAATAATACACTTTCCCTAGATTTTAACTGTTGAATGAACTAGGAGGAAAGAATCATGTACATACCTTATGATCGCTTCCCTGGGTCTTTGTTGTTACAAGCTTCGCTCCAATGCTCTTGTATCGTCCAGACCATAACAAAACAAACCAATCGAAGTGAAGACAATTCAATATATTCAACAATTAATCTATGTATATGATCAAGGAGTTATACAATAAAGTGACATTATCTTTATGGGAAAGGGACATATTATTGTATTATATTGATTGAAAGTGAAACTTACAACCTGAGCCTTGATGTTGCAAACCTCCTTTCAATGGCTCCTAGCTCTGACACACACACTTTCTCATGCATGAAGAAAATCAACCACTTTTGATAACCTTGCTAGTGTCTCTAGTTGTTGTAGCATCAGTCCTTCATACAATCTTTTACTAATTCTCCAATCAATCTCTTGCTAGTTTGATTCTAACCTTTTCCATGAGCATTCCCCTCAATATATAGGAGAGAATACATTGGTTACTTGGATAGTAATGATCCCAAGATATCAGGAAAACCAGTACTTAGATAACCATTCGAATGCCAACTCATCATTCTAGAAGATTCCCTTCTAGAAGGTTCAAGAATTTATCTTTTTCCTTCCTTTAGAAGATGTTCGCACCCTGATAGTTAGGTACAGTGCGAACTTCTCGCACTCCAGCTTAATACAGCCTGCGAGAACCATTCATTCTCGCAGGCAAATATATAGGTAGCCTGCGAACCTCCCTTAAAAATATGATTTCTGGAAAGAGACAAAGGTAACTTTTCTCAGGAAAGTGTTCTAGTGAAGAGCCTGATTTCTCCATCATCATTACATCATCATGACAACCAAATTTATGGATAACAAACTTAGATATGATAAAGATGTCTTGAGACGCATCATGCTAGTACAACTTAGATATGATGTAGAGCATCATGCTAGTACAACTTGGGTATGATCATACAACTTAGAGATGATGCAGATGACTCGCATCATGCTAGATATGATCATGTTAGTACAGCTTAGATATGATCATACAGCTTAGAGATGATGCATAGGCATTGATATACATCATTCCAGTACAACTTAGATATGATGCATTCGCATCATGCTAGTACGGCTTAGAAATTATGTAGATGATACTCCACATCATGCCAGTACAGCTTAGATATGATCCATTCACATCATGCTAGTATGGCTTAGACATGATACAGTGGAGATACCTCCCTTGGTTAAAAGGAAGAAGATTACTTCCTCGGTTGGGAGTGTTGATATATGGCATCATGGATAGTCAGTGTGTTGGTGGACAGACATTCTCCAAGAAAGACAATGGTCCAGGAAGAACAAATTGTTGGTGGACTAACATTCTCCCTATGCAGAATGGTCCAGGTTGACAGATTGTTTTCGTATCATGGACTAGTGTTTTCCCAAAGCATAGTTTGTGGCCTGATTAGGAAAATGGTTCAGGACCGATATTCTCCTTAGGCACATCTAGTGGCATGATCAGGTTGAATAGTCTTCTCCCTAAGGACATGATGTCTCGATTAGGGTGGTTGATACGGGACTGATATTTTCTAAGTCATATAGGTAGATATTAATCTCTATGGTACATATGACCCGATTAGAAAATAGTCTGAAACTGACATTCCTATAGGAATGGCCTCTGTAGCCATGGCATCGCTTTCAGCATCTAGGAGGACTGACATTCTTCTAGGACATATTTCTAGATTAGAAGAATGGTCCTTGTGGCCCATTATGGGGCTTTCAGCATCTGTTGGGACAACTATTCTTCTAGGACGTATGTTTGGATTAGAAGAATGGTCCCTGTATCACTATGTTGAGTGGTTGACTTATGTGAGACACCATGTTGAGTGCATTGAGTTAAACACATGACTTATTCAACATCATGCCTGATTACTCAAATGGAGTATGGCCTCAAGAGATGATGCAAACGATGATATGATTTGATTCTAGGATATTGTTGTATTGCATGGTGATAGCTTGTGTAGCTATTAGTTTATTGCAGTGGAGACTATGTATCTAGATAGTATTTATGTACTACTGTGGTGGATGTGTTCCATTGGTAGTGACTATGTGTCACTAGATATTAGTTGTGTGCTACTAGGAGTGGTTGTGTACCACTGGATAGTAGTTGTATACTACTATGGATCGACATTGTTGTGATCTATTGGATGTAATTGTAGTAATTGTGTACTACTATTGGATTTCCATGGAGATTACCAGTAGTGTTGATGGTGATTCCTAGGCTAGTGTGCCAACTAGTAGTGTTGGAGATGAATTTCCAACTTGATGTATAGTGTGATGATGCTCGTGACTTGATCTGTGTGATCATGAAATAGCCTATGTGTCTATGATGTTTCTACATGTATAATGGTCTACAAGACTATGTGATCCTTTCCCATACCATGTGAAATGGATGGAAGTGTTTGATACCATTACAATTAATACATCCCTAGCTAGGAGGGAGTGTTGATATTATGCTAGCTGGGGGAGGTATTAACCTCCATGTGTAACCTTTGTCTAGAATAGAATATTTCGGAAGCAAGAGAAACCTTAAACAGATGTGTAAAAACCCTAGAAGACAAGTCGGCTCAGTAAAAGAATTAATATTAAAGTATTAGCTTCTAAAAGGACAAGTCAGCCCAAACAAGTGACAAGAACCACTATAAATAATAGATGATCAAGCTCATTTGTACACAATCATTTCACTCACTCTCTCAGAAAAGGATAGCGCAAGTTTGGAGTTGCAGCTGCAAGATAGGAAGGTAGATATTCTAGTATGATTCTTGGTCTCTCTCTCTAGCCTAAAATGTGCACCCTATATCCTAGTATCTATTGGTGGTATTCTTGGTGACATTCTTGGTGGTATTCTGATATTATTGGTGGTATTCTTGGTGAGTGCAATTTCAACTGCAACTGCAACTGTTGCAGTTGAGTATTGTTCTTGTTCTGTGGTTTTGGGACTTTATGTCTCGTGTGTCATCTTTGGAGAAAGATGTGCTCTCTTGGTTATCTATTGTTTCTAGTGTTGCTTCCAGAATCACTCTATCTAGCAAAGGTTATGGTGCTCGGGGGTGGTTGTGTGCATATGGTTGGGTGACAATATTGTGATATTGTCTATGGTAAAACGAGCACATCGAATATTTTAACACAAGATTTGAATGTGAAGAAGATGGTTGTGATATTGTGGGAACTAAACCATATCACTGGTTGAAACAACAAAAATGAAGAGGCTTTTGGGTTACAAATGAGTGAATAAATTGACTAGCATCGTGAAGAAATTGGGAGCAGTCTGGAAGGAAATAAAGACAGTTCTTGAGAAACACTTGTATAATTTTGGCACACTCTTGAAGGAAGCTAAAGGGAGACATAACTAAAATATATCTGGTGCATCATTCAAGCATCATGGTTAGAAGAGGATTATAGCCTAAGTATCATGAAAAAATAAAACATGCCTTGAGTATTTGAGAGAGCAGTACAACAAATAAAAGGACCAATTTTGTTTCTAAAGGGGAAAAGTTGAAGTTGGTTTCTACAGAATCGAAGGACTATGGTAAAACATTGATTTGACATATGTTGACAAAAGTCCAGTTTTCTCTTGAAAGGTCATGATTGTCTAATATTAGTACTCAAAGAGGGAGAATTGTTGACAGGGGGAGTTGCAAAATATTAGAAGGAAGTTCATTTTCCATTGATGTCAAAGGGGGAGAGATAAACAGTAAAACAAGTCCAAAACAAAAAGCATGAATATAGGGGAGTCATCTCAAAAGGATATTTAAATATCTAAGAGCTACCTTGGATTTTGGATTATGGTATCCAAAAACAAAATACTTCACATTAACTGCATATATTGATGCAGATTGGGCAGGAAGTGTTGATGACAGAAAGAGAACCAGTGGAGGTGCATTCTTCCTAGGAGAATGTCTTGTGTCATGGATAGGTAAAAATAAACCCTCCATATCACTATCTACAGCAGAAGTTGAATATATTTCTAATGCCTCCTGTTGCACTCAAGTAATTTGAATAAAACAAACTATAGAAAATTTACAAGTAAAATATGATCATACAATTCTTCTTAACTGTGACAATACCAGTGCCATAAACCTTTCTAAAAATCCTTTCATGGACTCAAAAACCAAGCATATCCAAATCAAATTTCATTTATTAAGGGAACAAGTATCTCAAAAATCTTTTACAGTGGAATATGTGGATACTAAATAACAGATTTTAGATATATTCACAAAATCTTTACCCATGAGTACTTTTGAATACCTTAGACAAAAATTGGGGGTAATCTCCATATCTAATTGAATTGCACAGGTTTCATCAAGAGGAGGAGTACATGGACAAAGGGAGCATAACCCCAGGGGGAATAGAGAAATGTCCCTTCTTCCATTTCTATCAAAGGGGGGGAGTAAACAGTGAAACTCAATTAAAATAAGGGGTTTTACTTTGTTGCCATCAATGAAAATGTGGAAGCGAAGACGTCATTTAAAATCTCCTCTTATAATTTTTTAGTCCACTCTCTTAGCTTGTTGATAAAGAATGAATGTGGATTTGTGACAAAAACTCTATTGTTGAAGTGGATTCTTCATTTGGAAAGTTTAGAAGGTGGCCACAACAATAAATCTGAGCAAGTTTCCTTCAAAGAACCTCTTGTACCGTCCACCTCGCACATTTTTTGGGGAAACCACTAATGAGTCGGCTAATTGGGCATGTTCTGCATAAAACCCATGTTGTAGAATTTTAAAATTTGTTTCCCTCGCTCCAGAATCTTCGTACGAAAATCAATGTCTGATTTGGACGCATTTTTAAATTAAAATCAATTAATAAAAAGAAAAGTCAGCATTTGTGTTAATTAAATGAAGAGGTGCAATGTTTTATTATTAAAAATACACATCGGTTCATTTGTTCTTTTACAAAAATACACATTGTTTCAATATCGTATACCTCTTGAGAGACTATATAAATAAGAGAAAAATGGTAAGAAGGAAAGTGTCTTTGTGGTCTATATCAAGAGATCAAAATCAAAAGAAAAGTCCAAGGAAGAAAGATGAAGACACACATGAAATAACAGTGGAACGAAGGAGAAAGTGAGGATTGGTATCATCTACAGATTGAAGTCTAAAAACAGGGATTTGTTGCTTCCTTGAGTTGGTGCTCTAAAAACAAGGAGTCAGTGCTTCCTAGAGTTGGTGCTCTGAAACAAGGGAGTTGGTGCTTCCTAGATTTGGTGCTTTAAAATAGGGGATTGGTGTCTCCTTGAGTTGGTTCTCAGAAAAAGATAGGTTAGAGTCTCTCACACAGTTGTAACTTGTACCTTTCATAATTGTTATATTTAATTTTTGTATTCAATACATTCTTGTTGATCAATTGTTGTGATTAATCAGTTTAGTAATTAATAAATTATTTAATTATTTAAAAAGAAACAATATTGATTCACCCCCCCCCCTCTCAGTATTGACCAATATTTCAACATTTGGGAATCCAAGAAGATATTAGTATAATAAAGAGGGACATAATACATATATGAATGTAAGGTGCATCATCTCCAAGGACAAATTGTGAATATTTGGAGTAGTACATCCACCATAGTTATCAGAAGTTCATAGTGGAAACTTGGTATAAATGTCAGAACTTCAAGGATGAAGTAATGAAGGAACATGGATGATAAAGAGTTCCAAGGGATGCATAAAGTGAACATCATGGGTAGAACTACTTTAGAAGTATGCATTTAGACTACAAGGAAGATGGTCAAGCTTGTTCAGTTTTTTGAGGAATCAAGGAGCTGCAAAGGGAAGTACAAGGTTGCAGAACATGATTCTCTGCATAAAATAAGCAGTTGCGAGATGACATCACTAGTGTATAGATTGGATATAAATACAATTCAGATAAGTTTGGTTTGGCTAGAGGTACTTAGCAAGAAGAGCAGGCAGCAGGGAGCTATAGCATTTCAAAAACATAAATAAAATTGAAAAAGATATGCACTGGTGTGCATAATGGAAGAGAGAAACATGTTTTGTTTATGCCTTGAAGTTTCATGATAAAAATGGTGGGATTGTATAAGAAAGACTAATGTTGAGTGTGAATTAATATACATGCATGTATAGCTTATGGAGGTGGACAATTGAAAGATAAGTTGTTATCCACTCATAAGTGGAGATATTTTTAGTTGAAAAGATCGAGGTGTAGTAAGGAATTGCATGTTGAGATAGTTCCATGAGAAGGTACTATATAAGACCCTATTGGAAGATCATAACTATGATTTGAGGATTGTTGAGAAATAGACAATGGACTACAAAGACTTTGTTTTTATGTCAAGAATCCTAGATTACATTCTAAAAACATGCATGTCTGGAAGGCTACACATACTGAAACAACTATTAATGATAGAAATCTTGAGCAGAAGGTAGAGGCAAGGAAGTTGCCTCAATTATCACTGGTGTACATATGAGAAAATAATAGTGCAGAGAAGCAAGGATCTACATGTATTCAAGCATGGCCATCTACAACAACAAAAAAATAAATAAATAATCTGAAATAAATATGCATTGAAGTGCATGATAGAAGTGATGCATGATGCATATGATAAACATAGAATGCATGTGAATGAAGTGGGCATGATAATATTTAATGATTAATACACATGGATGTGTGTTTGTGCATATATTCATGCTTGAACATGCTTGTGGAATGCTTGTAGACTAAGAGTAGTTTGTTGATATATATATATATATATATATATATATGAATGAATTAATGATGTGATATTTGAATAAGACTAATGATGGATTGTGTATGCAGGAAATTATCTATAGCATGGCTAAATATGTTGATGATGTTGTTGCATATGATAGTCATCCATGTGAAGACAAATGAGGATGGTAAAATATTGATCAAGGGTTGGTAAAGAAGCCTGGGAGTTTCTACAAAGTACCAATTGATCAGGTAGCATCAATTAATGTAATAACAGTCATGCAAGTATGAATTTGGGGTTGTTTATGATGCATAAATTTTGAAGGGAACTGAGGTAAGAATTCCTTCAACTAGATTTTCAATAGTTGAAATTGATGAAAAGACAGAGGACCTTGAATATACAAGTTTTATTGATACTTGAATGCATTTATGTAAAATTTAATTGCACATGGCGTTATGTTCGTTTTGAAATCATAACCAAGTTAAGTTAAGAGACATTAATCTTGTTGTAGCAATGAATTCCATTAGAAATGAGCATGTGTGAGGCCATGATGTGGTTGGAAATGGAAGGGCTATAGTTCCATGCAAGTGTTTAAGGGTTTTTCCCTCATTTAACTCATGTTGGGACTACATGATCAGGGGATCAATTTTTGCTCAAAAATTCAAAGTGCTCGGAATCACTTCAAATCGAATGAGAGCGTAAGCCTCATCGTTGTGAACCCAACGCAACTCATTTGGGTTCAAATGGACGTTGGGAGCGAGAGATATTGCGATTTGTTTGAGTCGTCAAACATGTAAAAAAAAGGGGGTGTTGACTGTGCAGTCCGTACAGTCTGTACGGATGACGTGGAAGACCGTACGAATGATGTGGCAGGTCGTACGCTAACATGGAAAATAGTTGGCATATTGCATGTGTTATTGGCAGCGAATGGGGATGCGACACGTGGCCCAATCATAAGCCACCACGTGTCACTTATGTGTTGGTTAAAACTTTGCACTCAGCCGAAGTCGACCCCGTGACCTCTAGGGCAAGGCCAAAGCTTTGGGAAAGGCCGCCCAACCAGCGCGCCCACATTTTTTCCTTGATAGCTATGTGTTAAACATTATATATAAAGTCGTTGTATTGTATATGTGGGCGTGGACCGGGTCGAGGCTAAGCCCCGGCCCATGGTCATGTGTATTGTTATATGCTACCAGCGCTACGGTGTACCATATATATATTGCAAACCATATATTGTAACCACCGGTTATATGTGCGCACGGTTTACCATGTGACCACTGTATCCATGCGCGTAGGTTTTAATATGTGGTTCCAACGGTTATAACCATTAGCCATGTTGTTATATGTTGGCACGGTCGTATGACTGCCAGGTGCCCACGGGCCTTGGTGGTTAGGGCCAGTGCGCAAACAGTTCGACAGTTTGGACCGGTGGTGCGGTTGTGTTCAGTTCCAAGTTTTTACGCTTTAAATAGCGTGTGTGCTAGGTTGAATGTACAAGGGTGCAATTTGTAGATGCAGAGACAGCAAGCTTGAAGGGGGGGACTTCAAGGAAGCCTAACTTCTTTGTTTTTTGGCCAAACGAGGTGCCGAAAAAGCCCAGCTAGGGGTTTTTGGACGCTCTGAAGCCATTGGAGCAGTCTGTTGGTCATTTT
>JZKD02S1617086.1:331348-370887 GCA_000966675.3 Picea glauca
CTTCAGTTATTCTTAAGCATAGTCCTATCATGCATGAAAGTTATGTTGAGCAATATGCTTTAGATACTGATTTTAAATAAGTATATGAAACTTTGTGCCACTCTAACCATGTTGAAGAATTGGATTATCATGTGCATGATAATCTTTTGTATCATATTGGCAAGCTATGTATTCCACAGGGAGAAAGTGCAGTTGTTAATGTTGAGAATTTGAAATTGTATGAGCCTTCGTTGATTGATGATCATGGAGAGCATGTTCAGATTCCTTCTATAGATGATTTTTCCCCGGAATATCTTACAGAACTGCATAAAGACACCATCCTTGACAAGAGAATGTGAACTTCAAAACGAGGAAATGTGGAGTATCTTCGAGTTGGTCTTAAAGGAACAAATCCAAGCAAAGCCAAGTGGATTGAGGTTGGAAGGGTGAGGGAACTATACCCTCATCTTCACATAGACTGAATATAGTCTTTTGGAGGTCCAAAAGCTTCCCAATGGGGAGGTGTGATCAGGGGATCAAATTTTGCTCAAAAATTCAAAGTGCTCAGAATCACTTCAAATAGAACAAGAGCGTAGGCCTCGTCGTTGCGAACCCAATGCAACTCATTTGGGTTCAAACGGACGTCGGGAGAGAGAGATATTGCGATATGTTCGAGTCGTCAAATAGGAAAAAAAAGGGGGGTGTTGACTGTGCAGTCCGTATAGTCCGTACAGATGACGTGGTAGACCGTATGGATGACATGGCAGGCCATACGCTGACGTGGTAGACAGTTGGCATATTGCGTGTGTTATTGGAAGTGAATGGGGATGCGACACGTGGCCCAATCACAAGCTGCCACGTGTCACTTATGTGTTGGTTAAAACTTTTCACTCAGCCAGAGTCGACCCCGTGACCTCTGGGGCAAGGCCAAAGCTTTGGGAAAGGCCGCCCAGCCGGCGCGCCCACATTTTTTCCTTGACAGCTATGTGTTAAACATTATATATAAAGTCGTTGTATTGTATATGTGGGCGTGGATCAGGCCGGGGCTAAGCCCCGGCCCATGGTCATGTGTATTGTTATATGCGACCAGCGCTACGGCGTACCATATATATATTGCAAACCATATATTGTAACTATCGGTTATATGTGCGCGCGGTTTACCATGTGACCACCGTATCCATGCGCGTGGGTTTTAATATGTGGTTCCAATGGTTATAACCATTATCCCTATTTTTATATGTTGGCACGCTCGTATGACTGCCAGGTGTCCACGGGCCTTGGTGGTTAGGGCCAGCGCGCAAACGGTTCGATAGTTTGGACCGGTGGTGCGGTTGCGTTCGGTTTTGGGTTTTTACACTTTAAATAGTGTGTGTGCTAGGTTGAATGTACAAGGGTGCAATTTGTAGATGCAGAGACAGCAAGCTTGAAGGGGGGGACTTCAAGGAAGCCTAACTTCTTTGTTTTTTGGCCAAACAAGGTGCTGAAAAAGCCCAGCTATGGGTTTTTGGACGCTCTGAAGCCATTTGAGTAGTCTGTTGGTCATTTTGAGCATTATAAAGCACGTTTTTTATCACTTTGAGAAAATAATAATAATGATCCATTGGAAGCTGGACCAGGAGATGTAGCCCAAGAGAGGGGTGAACTCCTTTATCATTTGTTGTGTTATGTGTTTATGTTCATTGATTATGATGCTATTTATTTGCATCTTAAATGAGTAAATCCTATTAATGATGTGTTGCAAAGTTGATCCATTTGCTTTTAACACATAAACTTTACTTGCAAATATTTCCAAGTTTACAAGTCTTCTTCATTTTTAGATCACTACAACCTCTTTTTCGACACTGAATAACATTAAGGGATCGTGTTCCTATTGTTGTGTATGGGTTGAAGAGGAAGGTATCCAAATAATCGAGAAAATAAAAAGGGGAAGATTTTTTATAATGTGTTAAGGCATTGGATAAACTTTCTAACTCACCATGGTGGAATTCATGACATGAACATATGGTAATCCAAAGTCAATGCAAGGATGCATTGTGTAGATGTGACCATGATTATTGGAACATTGGTTTTATTTATTGGTAAAGCTTGATCGTATTATAAAATTCTTGGTGTGTTGATAATGCATGTACAGGAATGATAGTTTTATTCCATTTTAATATGAATAATGACTGGAAATGATTGAATCGTTGGTAAAATACGATTATGATATCATTTCATAAACTATTAAAAATGTGCATGAGTACTAACAATATGTTGGCCAAGTGAGAATCGAGAAAATTGTAGGGAGAATGGGCTTGGATACAGTAGGGAAGTAAGTAATTCCATAAACAATACCAATGTCTACTTCCACAAGAGCCCAACATAATGAGTATAAAACTCATGCATGGAAATTTTATTTTCCTATGTAAAACGGATTTGAGAAAAAAAACTATAATTGCAAATTGTTATGATATGCTAACAATTCGTTTCGATGCATGGAAATTGAGAAAAATTTAGGGAGAATGGTATTGGATATGGTAGGTATTTGATCCCATAATGAAGATCGATGCCTGCAGTTGAAAGAGAAAAAAGATAATGAGCAGAAAACTCATGCTTGAAAAATTTTGTTTTCCAATATAAAAAATATATATATATATATTGAAATTGTATGATGATGTCTCATACTAACTATATGCATATGATGTTGATGGAATGATTGCCACAAGTTACACATTGCTTGTGGAAGTCTAGCAACAAGTTGGCATTCGTCTACATAAGAACACCTTGGAAAATGATGGATCGCTTGAGGAAATGTATAATAATGAAAGGGATGCATGAGCCTAGATGGTGAGTACAACATGAAAAAGAAAGTTGTAAATCTTGTAGAAGAAACAAGTTGTCATGCTTGTAGAAGAAACAAGTTGCCAGGCTTGCAGAAGAACTAGGTTATCAGGCTTGAAAAATGAACTCATGTGTGGGAGATGAATTTTCAAAGAACTAGGTTGTCAGGCCTGAACAGTGAACTATTTTTTTATTTGCACTGCATCAACGAGGTTTCTATTGGTTATTTTTCTTGGTACTTTTCCTAGTAGCAAGTTCCCTTGAGTTTCCAGTAGTGATATTCCTAGTCACCAGTGCCCGAAAGGCCCTGAAAAAAGAATGGTCCAGCTCGATGGACTGAGAGAAGTGAAGGGGAAACATTCCTCAAGTCAACCCAAATAAAAGAATGGTGTACCCCAATGTACTCAGAGTAGTGAAGGGGATACATTCCATGGGTTGTGAAAGTTGGTGGAAGAGAACTGGTCGAAATCAAGATAGTTATAGGAGAATGCTAGTGGTTTATGTATCTATGTTGTGGGGTCGAGAGCCTATGTATTTATGATTTTTGGGGTCAGAGTGTCTATGTATTTATATTTAGGTTGGAATGTTTGTGTTATACTAGTACAGAGAGACTATATGTTGATTAATGGTTGGAGAGTTGAAATTGTAAAATGAATGTATATTGTGCGGTGTTGTGCACTGAGGACAGTGCAAAAATAAGGGGAGGGGAATGTTACATTCCCGGTTTTAATCCCCATAAATTATAATGTAATTGTATAAATGTCATTTATGCTAGTGAGCCATTATTTTTGGGGCAAAGAGCCCATATTGATTGATATGGTCGAGGGGTGAATTGTATATTATGTACATTGAAATAATTAATAAAAATAGTAATCATTGGTTGTGATACAAGAAGGATGAAAACAATGGGGGGGATATGATTCCACAAGAGAGAGGGGTCCAAGGGGAAATATTCATGTGTATTAATCCAACCCACTTTCCTGAATTATTTTTATTGTATAAACCTTTTATTTTGTTGTTGAGTGTTCCCAAGGCCAATAATTAAACTCATGTAAGAGGGTGGTTGTGAGGAATCACATCCCTTAGTTATTGGGGAGCATGGGGCTGAAGTACAATCATCTTTGGGAAGAATGAGAGTTAAACAAGCAAGGGAGAAGAAGGAAATTTTCATGCAGAATAGGCTACAATTTTTATATGCATATTTTGGGCAGCAAAGGGAGAGATAAGTGTTGGGAAGAGCACCAACCATGTTGTGGTTGAAGGAAGTCATTGTTTGGTTTTGTTTTATGTTGGAAATGAGGCATGTGTTCCTATAAATCATATTGTAATCCTGTAGTGTGTCTCCTATTGAGGAAATGGTTGAAGAGCCTTGTGATGGTTGTTGTGAGCACTCCTGAAATAGCTGAGAGTTCCTGAAGTCCCCAGATGAGAAATTCATGGCCTACCTAGTGCACTAGAAGCCCTAATAAATGAATAGTACATTCTGAGGGACTGTGAGTAGTGAAGGGGGTATATTTCTTGGGTTGTGCAAGTTTTGGGGAAGAGAGTTGGTCGATTGGAACTATTTTTGGAGTTTAGAACATGTGTTTGGGGTTGTTGTGTGTGGAGAGTGGAAAATCAGAGGGTCGGATCTCCTTGTGGAATTATCGGCTCAACTCGAGGGTGGAATGTTGTTTAGAGAATATGAACAGAAACTCCTATAGCTAGGATTTTCATCCTTTGTATGCATCCAGTTCAATTACATTTATAAACATATGAGTGTTCATGTTGTTCTATTTATGATTATTTGGTTGTGTAAATGATATTTGAATGTTGTATTATGTTTTGTTGGGTTTGCATGCATTCATGAATTTATAAATGTTGTAGATGCATGGATAAATCAACATGTTGTTTGTTGTAAATGTTATGGGCTTGTTTCCCCTTGTTTTTTCTGTTATATGTATGCTTGGAAAATGAGCAGTGATGGGACTCAACATGGGTGTTGGGTATGTTACAAGTGCCTTGCTAAAAAAATGAATGTTCTTGAAAACCCAACGACCTTGGTATTTTGGCATATCAATTTGATTCCATCTTACCAAACACAAACTTATTTTATCCCTACTTTCAAACCATAGAAACTTAAAACTCAATTTCTTAATATTTTATAAAAACCCCTTTGAGATAAAAGCTAAAGACATCTAAAATATAGGAAGAGCATCATGCACGTATTTGAGCAATATCAACCTACCAATGTGAGCTAGTCAATGATTGCATCATACAAATAATCACTCCTCCACCTTTTCAATGTGGAAAAACAAATCCTTCTTCCCATATGCATTTGTCTTGAGATGAAATCCTAGATATGTCAAGCCATTCTCAATATATATCCGGTAGAAAGGAAATATCTAGGTGAAATAATGAACCTCCTTATCTTCGAATCTTGTAAAGGATATAGAAGACTTCTAGATATTGTTAAACATCCCTCTACAATTACAATATATCCAATAAATACATTGAATTTTGGGCATCCCTCCATGTATCATTAAAAAAGAGTAATATATCATCTACAAACAAAAAGTGTGACAAAAAAATATTACTTCCAATTTGTATACCTTTGAAGAACYCATTTCTTTTTGCATCRATAAGTGTTCTATTGAGGCCCTCTACAACTATAAGTAAAAKAAGGGGCAATRKAGGGCATCCCTATATTAACCCTCTTCTAGGTCTAAAGAAAACTGAAGTTTATGCATTAATTAAGAGAGCAAAGGAAACCAAGTAAACACAACTCATTACCCAATTTACAAAYTGAACAATGAACCTCATATGAAACAACATAATTCTCAAATAAATCAAGCTTATCCTATCATAATATTTTGAAATATCTAATKTTATCACTAGAGAATACATATCTTTAKTTTTGATTGAATGAATCCCCTCCTAGGCTACTCCAATGGCRTCATGAATCTGCCTACATGACAAAAACATGAACTATTCATTGGAAATAGAATCATACAATATCTTCTTCACCCTCAAAGTAATCACTTTTGAAATGATTTTGTAAATGAAATTACATAATGAAATAGGTTTGTATTGATCAAAGGTGACATGATTGTCATTTTTTGGAATCAAATCAATGAAAGTATAATTGAAATAAACTATCATATTTTCAGTGGTTCTCGATTCATTAATTACTCTTCATCAATATTCCTTCGTGATCTCACAAAATTCTAAGAAGAATTCAATAGCCCATCTATTTGGCTCAAGGTTCTTATCTTTTTTAAAATTGTGAATGAATAGTTGAAGTTCATCCTTCAATATTTCCTCCATAAGAATTTGATTATTATCCTCACTCACAAAACTTGGAAAGAAATTTATCATCCTAACAAACATGGAAATTGTCACTCACTCTTCTTTATCCCTAAAAATCCCTAAACATCGATGCAACAAACCTATCATGCCTTGGCACATGCAAAATGGTATTTATTTTTTGATAGTGATTTGCAAACTTATGAAAATATGTAGTATTATTGGCACCCTTTTCCAGCTATAAATCTTGACTCATGAGCTTCCAATCAACGTCCTTATCTACCAACAATTTTCTCCTTTTTCATCCCAAATCCATAACCTTGGTTTTGAAGTCATCGTCAAGAAATCCTACCAAATCCACATAATGCAACCTCTCCAATTGAGCTTCCACATCTAATATCTCTCGATCCTTCCTAAAAAATTATTTTCAACCCATTTATGTAACATCCCCACTATAATCCCCAATTTAATTAATGAATAGTGTAGAGATAAATGTGGCTCTGGCCAAGCAATGTAAATGTGAAATGTATTTTCTAGATTGTAAATAAATATAATGAAATACTAGTTGTTGGGATATGGATAGATATGGGGGTTGATCAATCCACAAGAGAGGGGGAATTCCTAGAGAGTGCCCAAGAGGGGTCCAAAGGGAAATAATTTATTGGTATTAATTCAAACCCACATTTCTGAATTTTATTATTATTTGGGGAAAAAATTTATAATTTCCGATTGAGTGTATGAGAGCCCAATCATTGAATATATGTCATAGGGAGGGTGTGAGAGTCACATCCCATTAGTTATTAGAGAGCATGGGGTTGAGGTACAATCAAAATTGGGAGGAGTGAGTAGTCAACTATCTTGGGGAAAGAGATAAAATTTGTATAGATAGTAGTAGGAAGATTTAGACATTCATTTTTTACATGAAAAATAGTAGAGAAGAGGGGAAAAGAGCTTGGGAGATGGAGAAACAAGGTTGGGTGAATTATGAAGCATGTTGGAGCATTTTTGGATTGTTTTGGAGCTAGAAATTGAAGAGCCGGGTTGTTGGTCCTAAAGGGTGAACTCTTGGGTGAGTTGCATTATATCAGCAAGTGTTTGTTGTTCATTTTGTTCGTAGTTTTTCATAGCAATGAGTTCCCTTGACATCCCGGCTAAGGGATTCCTAGCTACTTGTGCCAGAGAGACCATGATAAATGAATGGGATGTCCAATGTACTGAGAGAAGTGAAGGGGTACATTCCTTAGGCTGGGTAGGTCAAGAGGAAGAGAGTTTGAGGGAATTCAGGATAGTTGTAGGAGGAAACCAATGGGTAGTGTGATATTGAGTTGTGAGGGATTGTGAGATGCACCCTTCTTTTGTGGATTCCTAGTTATAGATTAGGGGTGACTTGTTGTTGATATTTGGAACAACAAGTCTATGGTTGGGTGGAACGTCCTTCCCATGCAGTTGGTTGCACAAACATTTTATAAAGGATAAGTTTCTATCTATTTTGTTGAGTTATTTAGGAGTTCATGGATGTGCATTTACTATGTGAATGAGAATGTTTTTTTTTTTTTTATATGATGTTATAAATGTATTATCATTTTCATTCATGGTATTATAGAGTGTTTTAGATTTATTTAATTATGGGTATCATAAATTAGTTGAACATGTGTTAGAATCATAGCTGGTAAGCTACAGGATTTGATTACCAAGAGAAAAAATCATTTTTATGTGTGTTTTTGTATAGTAATGTTGTTTGGTTAAGCTAGGGGATGTTACAGAATGGGATCATAGCTCACGGTTCAACACTAAGCTTATATGGGCCAGGAGCCAACACGAATTGAATAAATTTGTGGTTGCAGATTTAGTCATGTGACGTCTTTGGGGGGAAATGGTGAACCATAATGAAATCCCCCAAAGTATGAGCATATTTCGAGTTTAAATGATTTGTAACAGTCAAAGAAGAGAAATTATGTCGTCGAATTGCAAGTTGTAGAGTCGATTTTGTCCATGGAATTTGAATTCATGTGGGTTTCATGATGGTCTTGAAGTTTACTAATCGATGACCCAGATTAATTCGACTGTGAAAATCAATGACCAAGTTTCAATCGAAAAGGATCGAAGCAAGGCATTCCAGAAAGGCCTTCGAGAAGAAGGTTTCAAAAGGACTTGGAGTCGGGCATGAGGTTGAGTCTGAAGGGAGAAATATGATGGTATGAACTGAATGAATGGGGATAGTTCATCGCATCGAGGGTCAATCCTAGCCATTCCTTGGAATTTGGGTTTCAAAAAATTCCTGAAGCAAGGCACGAGTTGAAGTTTGAAGAAGACAAACCTGAGGGAAGAATCCAGAAAGAACGAGAGTTGTCATATCAATCAAGGTCATTCTCAATTGTTAGATCTTGGATATTTTCTTTTGGAGGTCTCAAGGAGGGTTCCCGATAGGGAGTCCAACGATGTTGGGCCCAGAAGAAGTCTATGGAAAACTCATGGAGTGCATACTTCATACATGGAGCCATATTTGAGTTCTACGCATCTAAAAATGTGTTGGGAGAGAAAGAGAACATATGTAGCATGTAGGGATATAAAAGAGAAAATGGTCAAAACTTTCTAAGACCATAATTTTGCTAGGAACTCAAAATTGGGAAAATAAATAGTGTAAAGGTCTTGAGGAGGAGAATCCATCCATTAACCCAAAAATTTAATTTGAGCAGAAAAAAATTTGCAGCCAACTCAAAAGAAGATGATCGGTGGCATTAAAGGGCATAAAAATTTATGAATTATTTTTCCAAATTATGTCTGTGTTTATTTTCATCTAATAGAAATTGTTTGCATGCACATTTTCTGCAGAATTAGAGGTTCATAGAATTAGTTTGGTTTTTATATGAGAACCGCAGCAATGGAAAATGCCCAAGGGTCCAACAGTCATGAGGAAGAATTCAGAGGTCTGCATGCCATCATGGGGAATGTTGAGACTTAATCAAATGGAAGAAGAGATTGAAAATATTATGAAGGATTAGGAAGATATACTTCAAAGCTTGAACATGTTGCAGAAGCAAGCCAATAAGGACTCTGGCACAAAGCCCAAATCTAGTGTTAGACAAGTGATAGCATCCAAATCCCATATACAAAAAAAATGAGAATGGGAATGATAGGAAGTCAAGGAGCAGGAGCAGGTGTCATCATTCCCCAAAGAAATCCACTAGGAGAGATCATGTTAGTTTGGGGCTAGGGAGTAGCACAAGTGTGTCCCCTGTCAATAGTTAGAGGAGAAGGATTGAGGGAGACATCTTGCAAGGTGAAATTAGGAAGATCAAGCCACCAAATTTCAATGGTGAGCATAGGAAGGGAGAATAGGTCGAGGTCTGGCTATTGGAAATGAAGAAATATTTCCAGTTTCATGATTACCCCTCCAAGGTAGAAACAATAATTGAAACATACACTTGCAAGGAAAGACAACCATGTGGTGGGATCAACTTAAGAAAGCCAAGCATTTTGATGAGAAGAGGGTCTCATGGAGGCAGTTCAAAGGATATTTCCAAGAGGAATGTTTGTCTAAGAATTACTATGAGAGGAAGATGAAAGATTTCTTTGAACTCAAGTTGGGAAGCATGTCAATGGATGAGTATGAGAAGAGGTTCTTTGAGTTGTTGAATTATGTTGAATTCATAAAAGATGAGAATGTCAAAATCTGATGGTTTTTTAGTGGGTTACCCTCCTATAGTGAAAATATACAGTATGATAACCCCAAAACTTTGGAGGAGACCATAAGAAGAGAAAGGCATATCCATGAGAAAAGTAGAGGGAGGCTAGTATTTCAAAAGAATTGGAATGAAAATATGAAAGGAAAGAGAGAGAGAAGGAAGAAATGTTTTAAGCCACACTTTTTCAAGAATAACTCTCCAACAAATCAGCAAGGCTAGTCAACCCAAAATGAGAATGAGACAACAAATTATTTTGGAAAAAGGTTAAGGAAACAGCTCGTACAATGTTGGGGATGTGAGGGGAATCACTTGTATAGGGACTACCCTCACAAAGGAGAAAGAATGAGGATTTTCCACAACATTCAAGAGGTAGAAACAATGGAAGATATGGGAGGAAGATGCCAAGGATTTATGCAGCATTGGAAAACAAGCAAACTGAGTATCAATCCCACATGATTGAAGTGGGAGGTAAGATTGATAACCATATGTTGGCAACCAAATATTCATGTCAATTTTATCATGGTAAAATGTCGTCTTCAAGGGATAAAATTTGTTGTAGCTACCTCCTTCTCCTTGTGTAAATTTCAATTATCTTTTGCTTTGAAAAGATTCATTGAACTAGTTGTGTGTATAATTTCGTTATATTTTAATCTATCATTTTTCTTGTTCAATTTCATGACTGAAAGCATGAAATTAGAACAAGATAGGGTTTGAGGGCATCATATAGTTTGTGGATTTTTTCTTTTGCAAATGGGATAACACCTAAGGGCATATAATATTTTCATGGACCTTAAAGATTGTAAACCTATCATTTTATTGATTGATTCTTTACCATAGCGCATGATTTATCCTCCTTGGTTTATGACTTAGGCATTTTACTATTTGATTTTTTTTTGTTTTTACATTGAAATATACATGAGCGTGCAGCAAAACAAACTTGGGTTTATTTTGAGATATGAATCCTACCCCTAGCAGTCATATCACGGTCTCGTCATCCTGGTACAGGACTGACACTCAAACCTTCAAACATCACTCCTTCGTCCTGCATAGCTCAGGCCTGCATTCATTATTTCAAGTGGAAAGTTTTGGTGCTTGGGTTTGGCATTCATGTCACAAAGTGGTTTTTCATTTTGTGCATCCCCTGGTTTACTACCCACTCAATGCTCCAAATGGTTGTTATGGTGGTCTTATGAATCCTTAGGTGTCGGGTTTCTCCTGAATATGCAGACCTCATCCTACATTTCGTGTGTTGGAAAACACATCCCACCTCTCGCTACTCCTATTGTTTCTATGTGACCATATCGATGGTGCCCTTTGTGAGGATCGATCCCAATGGTTCATAGGCTCTCCTTTCACATGACGATGTCGTGGAAGACCTTGTGGCTTATGGATGGGATGGTTTCATAAGACGATTTGAGGGCTCCAACCTCAAAGTATCCCAAGCCTTCACTCATACTTTTGATGGCACCAGGGCTAAAATTGGGGATTTTCAGTTAGATGTGACCGAGGGTTCGATCGCAGAGGCTACTGGACTGTCCCAAGAAGGAGATCGATGGTTTAAAAACCTTAATCTTGAGGGTGTGCCTTGGAATCTATATATGGCCTCCAAGAAATCTGTTACTGTGAAAAAGGTACACCGATTATTATTTTCAAACCACGATGGCATGGCTTGCTCTTAATGCTTAAGAAATTTATTACCTGTGAATGTAGATACAATCTGGTCTTCTTGTATTATGTCTACTTACTGATAGTTTTTCTAGGTTTCAATTTGAATATGCCATTTTATCTACTTAGGAACCTGCAGAAAATGGCTAAGTTATATCAGAGACAGAACCTAAACCTACAGTCGAGCCTATTCCATCATGGCCTCATCTGAATTCTCGTGGTTTCACATTTTTCTAAAGCTGGGGACAGTTGGGAAAATTTCATGTATAGAAATGGGTTTACCCTACCTGAAAATGAAACAGAATTACCCTTGCTTTCTGATGAACCTCTCAGTCCCTATCGACCAAACCCCTCTGTGGAAAACCTACAGGTAAATCTACAAGAAATCCCTACGTCCATAGATCAAACCCATATTGTTATCCAAGAGCCATCCAAAATTAATAATCCAAAACACGATTTTATTCCCATAAAATCTTTGGAAGAAGTTTTAGTTGATCTAAAGGATAAAACTCTTACTGTTCCTAATCCCGAGCCAATTCGGATTGATTTGAATGAACTAGTTGTCAGGAAAAAGGGTAGGCATAATAAAAAGAGTAGTCCAGATATCAATTTTAAAAATAAGAGACATGGCTGCCTCATATCTACAAAAATGAGAAATTGACAGCGTGAAAATGAGAAATCGATCCCTGTGATCGAGGTCGATGATCATTTTTCTGAGGATGATATCGATGATTGTATTGCTAAGGATTATATCGATGACCGGATCCTTGGAAACGATATCGATACTGATACAACATAGTTCGATTTTGTTTCAAATATTCCACCATTCTTAAAGAGACAGGAAGGTTTTTCTAGTATACAACATGATCTGGAACAAATCATGGGACAGATTAAATTGCCTTCTACATAGCAACCTCGACCTTTTCCTAGCATAGAACCGATTCATTGCAAAAACGGTTTTGATTGGATTGAGAGATATTAACAGGATATCCCCTACCTATAGGAACGATTGAACCAAGTGGTAGCATGAAATTCAATGCTCGAGAGGGAAAACAACGAGCTCAGAGCCTACGCTTGATCGAACGCAAACAGGGCTAACAAGAGAATTAAGCGATCTAGGAATGTGATCATTAAAAATTCAAAAAACTTCAATACCATTATAAATTCAGACATATCTGATGCCTCTCTGTCAAATTTTTGAAATGCTAAATAGTTGTTTTGGTTTTTTTTGTTTGATTATGTTTGAGAAATAATAGTTAGATTCATTTTCGATTTTACTGTTATTTTGAGACTAGCTACAGAATCGAAAGATTTGGTAGCCAGTCTTTTAAATTATTTGTTTGTATTATTATCTAAACTTTGATTTCATTTTATCATTTCAGGTAAACAACAGATTATGGTGCTATGTTTAAGGAAAGGAATCATGGGCTAAGCATTCAATAGATTAGTGATTTTTTATTTTTTAAAAACAATGTCATTAATATAAATATTTTTTATTTAAAGACTCCAACAAGAGTATCTTTTTGTTATTCTATTTTTGTAAAACAAACTTATTTTTAGAGATATTCCTCTATCTTGCAAGATAGGAGGTAACAGATCCAAGACATGTTTAAATAGCTATGTTGCCTGGTGATAAAGGGATATTTTTCTGGACCATAGAATGGACATATATTTTTGAAATTATATGAGAAAGCATTTTTCTAGTTGGTTTTAGACCTGTGTAAACTGTGCAGTGTTTTCTTTATTGTCTTCTCATGTATTTTCTTGATATGAAATGTTATCACTGTTGAATTAGATTTAGTCTTTTCTTCATGTGACATTTTATATCATTGTGTTTCTTTATGTTGTCATTATCTGTTGGTCTATGTTATGCATGTGATCAATCATCTATTGATACATTTTGATTTTATGTCTGATGCTAAATAGTTGATAACACCTTTACCGAGGGTTGAGATTTATTTCATCCTCAGTTATTGGACATCTTAAGGTTACAAAATATATAATTACTTATCTTTCTGGCGTCTTTAAACTCACTCCAGAATATGAAAAACTTCTTTGAATTTCTTTAGGAAGTATTATAATTGTTTTTTTCATAGGTTTCCACTTAGCACAAGACAAGAAGGAGCTCACACAAATGCAGAGAGATGAACTTTGTTTATTTTTGTTGATCAGCTAGAGGTTAGTAAAAGTATTGTTTTTTTTTATTTAAAGTTGTTTATATATGAATGAACAATGATTGCATTATTTACACATTAATTAGTTTTGTCTATTTTCATTATGTCATTACAATCATATTCATTCGGTGTTTATTAGTTTGATATTTAGAGCATTAGAATTAGATTTGTTCATACTTAATCTTGTTTAGAAACATTATTTCAAACATTTACTTTCGCAAGATTTTATTCAAACCTTGTAAACTATATATAATCATTGTACATTAACACTCTTAGCTGAACATTTGCAATTAATGTGTTGATTGTTAGAATCATATCTTTAATTAGTTTATTTATTTTAGTTGCTTTAAGGACTCTAGTTCGCTAACGAAGCCATAAAACCTGTAAGGTTAGATCATACCAAACAGCTTGGGTTAAATAGGCAACCCCGGTCCGGATCTATCCTTCCCATTGACAGTGTGTTATAAACACTCGTAAAAAAATGGCGCTAGAAGGAGGGCCTGAAATTCGTTGATGGCACGTGGAGGTCGTAAGACTCCCCCAAACAATCATTCTCCTATCGTAACACGTAGTTGCTCAGACAATAACATTACACTTGACCAAGCTACTACCTCATACATTACCCCTAACATTCTCTTCGAACCAGTGACACCAGTTCCTCAAGGGATTGACGTCCAAGAAATCGTCTGCCAGTCAATCATAAGAACTCAGAGCGCTTTACCCCGAATCATACAACCTGGTAGACAAATTAATCAACCCCTCGACTTCACAAATCTTCAATAACAACCTCAAGACACTGGTCTTCTCGAAAACCATTTAGGTGGTAATATTACCAATCCTTCCGAAGCACTTATCCTTAGTACTAGAGGATCTAGTATCCCACCATCCCCACCTAGTTCGTCTCCACCCTCTTCAGGAGAGGAATCCTAGAACAAAGGCAGTTCTTCATCTGAACAATCTCAACCTTCAACTCCACCAACTCCCATGGAAAACCAAAATAATCCCGCTAGACCTTGGCTCGATCAAGATGTTGTGGAAGTACCTGAACCCCAACACCCATTGCCCAAACATCCGGAGAAATGGATAACCAAATTTGATCCAGATTCGAAGCAATCAGCTGAGGATCAAATCAAGAAATTTATGTTAGTCGTTAGACTCCAGAGTGTCAAGCACGAAGATGTTGTGTGCATATTATTCCCCTACACTTTTGAGGAGAATGCCTCAACCTGGTATTTTTCACAACAACCTCATACCATCGTCTCTTGGGACAAGTTTGAAACATGTTTTCTAGAAAAAATCGGAGATGATAACTCTAGAAGTCTTAGTAATGGAATTGTATAGTTTTAAATTGAACCCTAAATAAAAATTCAACTTCTTCAACCAGAGGTCCTTGACATTAAAAAACAAAATCCATGTAGATTCGATGCCAGCAGAAAATCTAATTGTTGGATACTATACTAAGGCCCTGCATAACAATATATCCATATGGGTTAAAAGGTTCAAAAAGAACACATTATTAGAAGCATTTGAGTAGGCAGTCCTAATTGAGAAGGACATTATGAGCTTGAAATATAACCTAAGTAGTGAGGCTGAAACAGCTTCATCTTCTAAAAAGAAAATAGATATTCTCACTAGGCCTCCTCAAACTAAATATCAACAAGAAACATTAGACTTGGAGAGTTTGCAGAAATCTTTCCAGAAATTATCCAATCAGGTCATAGACTTGAAAAGATTCGTTGAGGAGGCATATATAAGTAAAGGAGGTTTCAGACCACCTTTCAGAAAACCTTTTCCTCCAAACCGACCAAACCCAACCATAGAAGGTATAAACTTCGAATGTCTACAGTATGCTTTGCAAAGAATACTGGAAGTACATGATAACTTTGTTTCTGCTCCCCCTGAAAATCATGATGATGCAGTTGAGGAAGAGACACCTGATGAGGAGGACTCATCTCCTCTCATTTTCGGGCATTTGTCCGACAACATCTTTCAAGCAAATTTTGAAATTGTTCATCCCTGTAACACTCGAAGTAAAACACAAAACAAACCTTCACCCGAAACAAGTAGAAATGTGGTTTCAAAACAACCAAAGAAAACTGAAACAAGACAAAACTCTGTTGCCCCAGTTTTAGAATACGATTTGGTTGAATATCTTAAAAAACTAAGGGCGAATATTTCAGTTTTTGAATTACTGAAATTTCCACTTATCCTACAGAAAATGCTCCAAAGTATTGCTGAAAATAAAAAAAGGAATGATTCTATCAGCAAGAAATCAGCAGAAAGTGACCCAAATAAAACTAAAGATGTCCCCGGTAAAAATTCAACTAAAAATCAGGATAAAAGGGACATATAAGAGAAAAATGTAGGAAACTTGGATAAAACTTTTGCAGGTACAGCCATAAAAAATCAGCAAAATTATGTTGTTTCTTCACAAAAAAATGTGCCTACTTTTTTATTAACTTTCGAAATTTTCAATAGGAATGTACATAACTATATGGTTGATTCTGGTGCCTCGTCAAATGTAATGCCTCTGTCTGTGTGTCATAAAATTAACGTTGAAGTAAAACCTTTTGACTTAAACATCATTCAGTTAGATCGAACAAATGTCAAAGTTATTGGTGAACTTAAAAATGTGTTGATAAGATTATTGTCCAATCCCAAGGTTCACCAAGTAATTGATATTATTGTTGTTGACATTCCTGAAGTATATGGTTTATTTTTTAGTAGAGGTTGATCAGAACAGTTACATGGCTATTTTTCTACAGACTGATCTCATTTATAGCTGCCAGAAAATGGAAATCCCAACAAGATCAGAATAAACAAAGAGCGTTACCTCAAGTACACTGTGACAGATCTAAACGACCCAAATGAGCCTTTTATTACTGCAACAAGTTTGATTGAGACACAGGGAATCAATACTTTTTTTGGTAATTTCATGACTGAAATTTCCTCTATCACCAACCCAAAACATCAATCTGAAGTAACAGCCTATACTCAAGAAGCAGTTTTTCCAAGTACACCGAACATTGCTAATGACGAACAAATTTGGTCCTTATATTTTGATGGATCCAAATCTCGGGAAGGGGTAGGTGTTGGTTGTGTGCTTATCGATCCCACAGGTAAAAAAAAAAATATTTCCTATCGATTGGAGTTTGAATGTACTAACAACACAGCAGAATACGAAGCACTTCTGCGGGGACTAAGGAAGGCACTGGATATGGACGTGCAAAAATTGGTAGTATTCGGTGACTCTGAAATCGTAGTCAAACAGGTAAGAAATGCAATACATTTCTTGTCACCGCATTTGAATAATTACCAAACCGAGGTATGGGGTTTAATTCAAAAATTTATCGCTTTCAATATAAATTCCATTCCTAGGTCAAGTAATTCGGAAGCTTATTTACTAGCTAATGTTGCTTCTAAATTGTTGCATGTTGAATGTCTTTCTCCTAATGCATTCTCGGTCAAATTGTTACTCAGGCCATCGATTCCTGACAACATCACAAATTGGCGTGAAAATGAAATTCCAAAGAGGTCTCGAGTTCAACTCCCCCCGAATAATCTAGTGTGTAACGTGTGGGGCCGTTATCCACACCTAGAGGTTATAGTGGTAGCAGTTGGATAACATGACCACGTGTAACGTGAGTACGTGCCCAACTAGTTGTTGATTCCGCCAGCCATAAAAAAAAAAAACATCACAAACTGGCGAGTATTTGATGACGATGAGCAGATCATCAATTTTTTGCATATGAAAGACACCTTCCAAGATGCAGTAATCGATGAAAGCACTCATGACAAAGATCTCAGAGATTTCATGGTAATATCTGATTCTCGATCTGCAGAATTATCATCCGAGATGGTAAACTCTATCACCAAATATGTTGTTAGATTAGAAAATTTTTATGACCTACATGACAAGTTTAGGGGGGTAGTCAACTGCAAAACAAACAGTTCCTCATTGTTGTACTAAACTGTTTATTTAGGAACATAAGATCATCCTCAAAATATCAATCTGGGAAAAGGGTGTTCTAAACCAGAAAAGTTAGCTTTTATAAAATTATTCAAATAATTCAAAGATGTATTTGATTGGATGTATGATGATCTAAAAAAATTTGACCCAAACATAATACAGCATGTAATTCCTATGAAACCCCAAACCCAACCATGTCAACAAAAATTGAGGAAAATGCATCCTAAATTAGAAACCACCGTAAAAAATTAACTAAATAAATTACTCACTTCCAAGATCATTTTTCCAGTTCAGCATACTCAATGGGTATCCAACTTAGTCCTAGTAAGGAAGAAGAGTGGATAAATTCCACTTTGTGTCGACTTTCGCAATTTAAACCGAGCCTTTGATAAAGACAGATACCTTGTTCCTCCAATGGAACAAATTCTGCAACAAGTATCTGTTTCTAAAAGATTATCTTTATTAGATGGTTTCTCGGGATATAACCAAGTCCTTATGTCTCCTTCATATCATCTGAAAACCACTTTTCGTACCCCATGGGGCACCTACGCCTATAGAAAATGTCGTTCGGATTGATAAATGTTGGTGCCAATTTCGAGAGAGCAATGGACATTTCTTTGTGTGGTATTATTAATCAGTCGGTTATGGTCTATCTAGACGATGTCACTGTCTTTTCCAAGAACAATAAAGACCACCTATCTCATCTTAGGGTTGTTTTAGAACGATGTCGCAAGTTCGGCATTTCACTCAATCCTAAAAAATCAGTCTTTGCAATAGAACAAGGGAAATTGCTTGGGTTTATAGTTTCTAAAGATGGAATGATAATTGATCCCTAAATAACCCAAGCCATTGCCAAACTTCCCCCACCTTCTTCCAAAAAGGCCATGCAATCCTTTTTGGGTAAAATTACTTTTGTCAGACGATTTGTTCTGATTTTTTCTGATATGGTTAGACCTCTACAAAATCTAATAAAAAAGGATGTCATGTACAAATGGGGATCACAAGAGAACCAAGATTTCAATTCCATTAGAAAAGATATAATTGAATCACTTTCCTTGATAAGCCCTGATTTTTCCCATAATTTCACATTATATACTTTTGCATCTTACAGATCTTATGTTGTTGTGCTCTCACAGAAAAATATTGAAAGCAATGAGATACCCATTTCATTCATGAGCTCTTCTTTTAAAGGAGAAGAACTAAATTACCCCGCGGTAGATCAGTAGGCATACGCTATTTTTAAAGCAGTTAAACATTTCATGTCTTACCTGTTAAAATCTAGGACAAAAATTGTTGTTCCTTACCATGTTGTAAGAAACTTGTTAGTGCAAAAAAAGTTGGGAGAGAAAAGGGAAAATTGGATGACATCACTTCAGGAATATGATCTCGAAATAGTGCTTGCACAAATTGTTAGAGGGACAACGAGACACTTTTCCATTGAATGGCTAGTCTTTGAAAAAGTACTTCACCTGAGAAAATCAGGTTTTCCCGTTGCAAATATTTTTTTGTTTTAGTTTGCATGATCTTTTGTGTTATTTTTCTTTTTCTTTTTGTTTGTTTTTTTTTGTTTCCCTAATAATTATTTCTAAGTCAACATTCATTAATGAAGGGAATTGGATCTTTCATTAGCAGTTGTTGGTAACAGATCAAAGCATCTAAACATTAAGTTCTAAACTCAGATCAGTTACAGTAAGCTTTTGTCCAGTCATTGTCCCCGGTTTTCATTGAAATCTCAAGGAAACACGATTATCTTTAAAAAAAAAAAACTTATGACGTCGTCCTTGTTTTAATGAGAAAAACTCATAGTTTCCCCATCCCAGAGATGATTTCTTAATTGAAATCTAAATTTCCAAATTACGATGAAAGTTATTAGTTCCCAAAGAACGAGAAAAATATTCTTAAAGATCGATCCTATCATTGCCTGGTTGTGAAATCTTCAGTATCACCCCTCTCTCTTGATATCACAAAGTTTTTGAAAATATTATAAACATTTTTAGAGAGTTGGAAGCACTGTAATGTGTGGGAGTTGTGTGTAAACCCGTCGGGATACTGAACAGGTCTGCTGGCAGTGGGTAAATGCACACATGATACCAAGCCAACTTCGTTGAGGTACTGAACAGGCCTACTGGAAGCGAAGCAATGTTGGATTCGAAGCTCCTCGGGTATGTTTTTAAATTGATCGGATGCTAGGATGCTTTTATCATAAATGGATGACTCTTGGATGGGATAGAATTACTAGAGTTGGTTAAAAGACATCCTTGTCGAAGCTACAGACACATGCTGGCAGCAGTGGCCCTGTCAACGGTATTGGATTTATCTGTATAAACATCGTTATCCCTGTGATCGAAACGAAATACCGGATTACAATTTTTGGACAGAACTTTATCCAATACTATGACTGTGTGATTTTTTCTGAGTTGTTGTCGAAATGATTGATCTGTCTTTTAATTGTTTCTAATAATTATTGTTGAGACATTTGTCCCCTGATATAAAGTTCTGATGATGCAGAGATAACTACTTCGTTCACCGTGTCACCATTGTTGGCAACCAAATATTCATGTTAATCTTATCATGGTAAAATGTCGTCTTCAAGGGATAAAATTTTCTGTAGTTGCCTCCTTCTCCTTGCGCACATTTCAATTATCTTTTTCTTTTAAAAGATTCATTGGACTAGTTGTGTGTATGAGTTCATTATTTTTTAATCTATCGTTTTTCTTGTTCAATTTCATGACTGAAATCATGAAATTAGAACAAGCTAGGGTTTGAGGGCATTATACAGTTTGTGGATTTTTTCTTTTGAAAATGGGATAACACCTAAGGGCATCTAATATTTTCATGAACCTTAAATATTGTAAACCTATCATTTTATCGATTGATTCTTTACCATAGCGCATGAGTTATCCTCCTTGGTTTATGACTTAGTCATTTTACTATTTGATTTTTTTTGTTTTTACATTGACATATCCATGAGCGCACAGCAAACAAAACTTTGGTTTATTTTGAGATATGAATCCTACCCCTAGTAGTCATATCACGGTCTCATCGTCCTGGTACAGGACTGACACTCATACCTTCAAACATCACTCCTTCGTTCTTCATAGCTCAGGCCTACATTCATTATTTCAAGTGGTAATTTTTGGTGTTTGGGTTTGGCATTCATGTCACAGAGTGGTTTTTCATTCTGCACGTCCCCTGGTTTACTACCCACTCAATGCTCCAAATAGTTATTATGGTGGTCTTATGAATCCTTAGGTATCGGGTTTCTCCCTAATATGCAGACCTCATCCTACATTTCGTGTGTTGGAAAACACATCCCACCTCTCGCTACTCATGTTGTTTCTGTGTGACCATATTGATGGTGCATGTTGTGAGGATCGATCCCAATGGTTCACAAGCTCTCCTCTCACATGACGATGTCATGGACGACCTTGTAGCTTATGGTTGGGATGGTTTCATCAGACAATTTGAGGGTTCCAACCTCAAAGTAGCCCAAGCCTTCGCTCAGACTTTCAATGGCACCAGGGATAAAATTGGGGATTTTCAGTTAGAGGTAACCGAGGGTTCGATCACATAGGCTATTGGACTGTCCCAAGAGGGAGCTCGATGGTTTAAAAACCTCAAGATCGAGGGTGTGCCTTGGAATCTACTTATGGCCACTAATAAATCGCGTTACTATGCAAAAGGTACACCAATTGTTCTTTTCAAACCATGATGGCATGGATCGCTCTTAATGCTTAAGCAATTTATTACATGTGAAGATAGATACAGTCTGGTCTTCTTGTATCATGTCCACTTATTGATGGTTTTTCTAGGTTTCAATTTCAATATACGATTTTATCTACTTAGGATCCTGCAGAAAATGGCTAAGTTCTATCAGAGATAGAACCTAAACCCATAGTCGATCCTGTTCCATCATGGCCTCATCCAAATTCTCGTGGTTTTGCATTTCTCTAAAGCTAGGGACAATTGGGAAAATTTCGTGTATAGAAATGGGTTTACCCTACTTAAAAAGAAAACAGACTTACCCCTGCTTTCTGATGAACCTCCCAATCCCTGTCGACCAAACCCCTATGTGGAAGACCTACAGGGCAATCTACAAGAAATCCCTGCATCTATAGATCAAACCCTTGTTGATATCTAGGAGCCATCCAAAGGCAAGAATCTAAAAAACGATTTTATTCCCAGAAAATATTTGGAAGAAGTTTTAGTTGATATAAAGGATAAAACTCTTATTGTTCCTAATCCCAAGCCAATTCAGATTGATTTGAATGACCCAGCTGTCAGGAAAAAGGGTAGGCATAAGAAACATAGTAGTCCAGAAATCAATTTTAAAAATAAGAGACATGGTCGCCTCATATCTAGAAAAATGAGAAATCGACAGCGTGAAAATGAGAAATCGATCCCTGTGATTGAGGTCGATGATCGTTTTTCTAAGGATGATATCAATGATTTTATTGTTGAGGATGATATCGATGATTGGATCCTTGGAAATGATATCGATATTGATACAACACAATTCGAATTCATTTCAAATCTTCCACCATTATTAAAGAGACAGGAAGGTTTTTCTGGTATACAACATGATCTGGAACAAATCATGGGATAGGTTAAATTGCCTTCTACAGAGCAAACTCGACCTTTGCCTAGCATAGAACCAGTTCATTGCGAAAATTGTTTTGATTGGATTGAGAGATATTACCGGGATGTCCCCTACCTACATGCACGATTGAACCAAGTGGTAGCATGAAATTCAATGCTCGAGAGGGAAAACAACGAGCTCAAAGCATGCGTTCGATCGAACACAAACAAGGCTAACAAAAGAATTAAGCGATCTGGGAATGTGATCATTAAAAATTCAACAAACTTCAATACCATTATAAATTAACACCTATGTGATTCCTCTTTGTCAAATTTTTGAAATGGTAAATAGTTGTTTTGTTTTTTTTGGATTTGATTCAGTTTGAGAAATAATAGTTAGATTCATTTTCGATTTTATTGTTATTTTGAGACTAGCTACATAATCGAAAGATTTTGTAGCCAGTCTTTTAAATTATTTGTTTGTATTATTATCTAAACTTTGATTTCGTTTTATAATTTCAGGTAAATAGCATATTATGGTGCTATGTTTAGGAAAGGAATCATGGGCTAAGCATTCAATAGATTAGTGATTTCTCATTTTGAAAAAACAATGTCATTAATATAAATATTTTGTATTTAAAGACTCCAACAGGAGTATATTTTTGTTATTCTATTTTTGTAAAACAAACTTATTTTTAGATATCTTCCTCTATCTTGTATGATAGGAGGTAATAGATCCAAAACATGTTTAAATAGCTATGTTTCTTGGCGATAAAGGGATGTTTTTCTAGACCATAGAATGGACATATATTTTTGAAATTATATGAGAAAGCAGTTTGCTAGTTGGCTTTAGACCTGTGTAAATTGTGCAGTGTTTTCTTCATTTTCTTCTCATGTATTTTCTTGATATGAAATGTTATCACTATTGAATTAGCTTTAGTCTTTGCTTCATGTGACATTTTATATCATTGTGTTTCTTTATGTTGTCATTATTTGTTGGTCTATTTTATGCCTATGATCAATCCTCTATTGATACATTTTGAGTTTATGTCTGATGTTAAATAGTTGATAACACCTTTACCGAGGGTTGAGATTTATTTCATCCTCAATTATTAGACATCTTAAGTTTACAGGACATATAATTATTTATCTTTATGTTGTCTTTAAACTCGCTCCAGAATATGAAAAACTTCCTTGAATTTCTTTAGGATGTATTATGATTGTTTCTGTCATAAGTTTACACTTAGCACATGACAAGCAAGAGCTTACACAAACGCAGAGAGATGAACTTAGTTTATTTTTGTTGATTAGCTAGAGGTTAGTAAATGTAATTTTTTTTTTATTTAAAGTTGTTTATATATGAATAAACAATGATTGCATTATTTACACGTTAATTAGCTTTGTCTATTTTTGTTATGTTAGTACAATCATATCCATTCATTGTTTATTAGTTTGATATTTAGAGCTTTAGAATGATATTTGTTCATACTTAATCTTGTTTAGAAACATTATTTCAAACATTTACTTTCACAATATTTTATTCAAACCTTGTAAACTGTATATAGTCATTGTACATTAACACTCTTAGATGAACATTTGTAATTAATGTGTTGATTGTTAGAATCGTATCTTTAATTAGTTTATTTCCTTTAGTTGTTTTTAAGACTCTAGTTGGCTAACAGAGCCATAAAACCCGTCAGGTTAGATCATACCAAACAGCTTGGGTTAAATAGACAACCCCGGTCTGGATCTATCCTTCCCGTTGAAAATGTGTTATAAATGCCCGTCAACACCATCCCATGGAAATTTTAATTAATTTTGGAGCTAGCCATAGTTACATAAACTCTAACATTATTCAAATATTTCACTTGCAAATGAGTAAGAATAAGAAATATTGGTTACATAAATTGGCCACAAGGGCTAAGAGAAATATCAATGAGTTGGTTAAATATTTTTCAATAGACGTGAATGGACTCAACACAAAGCTAGATGTGAAAATTATACTATTGGATTCATATGATTGTCTAATTATCATGGATTGGTTGGAAAAACACTATGTTGTCCTAGATTGTTACAACAAGACAATAACTTATCTTGATGAAAAAGGGAAGCAAGGAAAAATTGAAGGCATTCCAACAGCTATAGTTGTTTGAGAAATTTCATCCATGTAATTGAAGACGATTTTTAGGAAGGGATGTCAAATTTTTGCATCCCATATGGAAGCGGCAGCCAGAGATAAAGTGGCAAGTATTGAATAACATCTAGTCTTGAAATATTTTGAAGATGTTTTTGAGAATATTATGGGATTTCCACCAAAGAGATACATTGATTTCTCTATTGATTTGGTGCCAGGTGCTTCCCCAGTGTCCAATATGCCTTACAGAATGGACACACTAGAATTGAAAGAATTATAGATCCAGTTAGAAGAACTTTGGAAAAAGGGGTATATACACCCAAGTGTGTCACCTTGGGGAGCCTCAATTCTTTTTTTGAAGAAAAAATATGGAACCTTAAGGTTGTGTATTGATTTCAGACAGTTGAATAAGGTCACTATAAAGAACAAGTATCCCTTACCAAGGATTGATGATTTATTTGATCAACTGAAAAGTGAAAGATTTTTTTTCAAGATTGAATTGAGGTCGGGCTATCATCAAGAGAGGATCAAATAAGAATATATCAACAAGATAACATTCAAAACAAGGTATGGGCATTATGAATTCACGATAGTGTCATTTAGACTATCAAATTCCTCGACTATTTTTATGTGTCTAATGAATGGAGTGTTCCGGGAGTACCTGGAAAAGTTTGTAATTGTTTTCTTAGATGATATTCTAATCTACTCTAAGTCTGAAAAGGAGCATGAGGAGAATATAAGAATGGTGTTAAAGGTTTTAAACGAGCATAAATTATATGCCAAGATAATTAAGTGCATATTTTATCAAAAGAAGATCCATTACTTGGGGCATATTATTTTAGAAAATGGGATAGCAGAGAATCTCAAGAAGATAGAGGCCATTAGATGATGTCCAGTGCCAAGGAATGTGACAAAGTTTAGATCATTTATCGGTATTATGGGTTATTACTGAAGATTCATAAAAAAGTTTTCAAATATATTAAGCGCAATCACTTCTTTGCAAAATAAGGGAGTAAAGTTTGAATGGACACTAAAATGTGAAAAGAGTTTCCATCAGTTGAAAAACATTTTGAAAAGTGCACCCATATTAAAAACTGCAAACCCAGATGAAGAATTTATAGTGTGCACAGATGCATGCAAGGAAGGGCTCGGTGGATTCCTCAATCAAAAATATCATGTGGTATGCTATGAGTCCCAAAAATTAAAAGAGCATGAGATAAATTATGCTACTCGTGATCTAGAATTAGCATCAATCATACATGCATTAAAAATGTGGAGACATTACCTCATGGGGAGGATTTTTTATCTAAGAACATACCATTGTGGTCCGAAACACTCATTTGGACATCCAACATTAAATGCTAGGAAAACTAGATGGTTGGAGTTTCTTAGTGAGTACGATTTTGAAATTAAACATATCAAGGAAAAAAAAAATCAAGTGGTTGATGCACTCAGCAGAAGAGCTCGTGAAGTGTATGTTTCAATCATCAACATGTATAAGACATATTTAAAAGATAAAATTCTTGAATCAGCAAATTCAAATCAAATTTATTTGCAAATAAAAGACAACTTACAACAAGAAAATCCACAACAAAAATTTAAAAATTATGAATTAAAATAAGATGGAATCCTCTTGTACATAGGCAAGGTGTATGTGCCAAATTCAAAAAAGCGGAAAAATATGGTGCTGAGAGAATTGCACAATGTGCCATATGTTAGGCACCCAGGATATCATAAATCTATCACAGTTGTAAGGAACCAATAATTTTTTTCGGGAATGAAAAAATAAGTAGCTAACTACACATCCCAATGTTTAGAGTGCCAAAAGGAGAAAACATAGCACGGGCATCCAGTGGGGATGTTGTAGACTTTGCCAATTCCGGAATAGAATTGGGAAGTGATTACAATATATTTTATTACAAAATTTCCCAGAAGAGTGAAGCAGCATGATTCCATCATGATGGTGGTGGACAAATTGACTAAGGTGGCACATTTTATTCTTGTGAAGACAACACACAAGGCTGCAAACATTGCAGAGATTTACAAGAAGGAAGTTGTCATGCTACATGGAGTTCCTCAAAAAATAGTTTCAGACAGAGATTCCAAGTTTACATCCAAATTTTGGCAAGATTTGTTCAAAGGATTTGGGAAAAATATAAATCTTAGTACGTACGTCGTATCACCCAAAATCAGATGGGAAAACAAATAGGACCAATAGGATAATTGAAAACATGCTCAGAATGTATGTATGGATCAGCCATCAAAATGGGAAGACTATATCCACTTAGTGGAGTTTTCTTACAATAATGGGTATCAAGCCTCGTTAAAAATTAGTTTGTTTGAAGCTTTGTATGGTAGGAAGTGTAACACACCAATGAGTTGGGATAACCCATCAAACAGAGTCATCATTGAAACATAATTGTTAAAGAAAATGGAGTATTAGATGATAAGGATCAGGCAGAGTTTAAAAGTTGCCCTAGACAGGAAAAAGAGTTATGCAGACAAAAACAAAGATTTTAGATATTTTAAAGTGGGGGAACTTGGTTTCCTAAAAGTTAAAGAAAAAAGAAGTTTGATAAGATTGGGTTGTTTCCCAAAGTTGGAAGCAAGATGATGACATATCCCGGGTCTACCCACAGTATGGAAGATTCAATAACTCATGTATGCTCTCTATAAACCTAAAATGAGGTTGTCCCGAGATCTTCATTACTTAGTCCTGCTCAAAAGCCAAGGAATCCATTTCATAAGTGAGTATAATACTACTCTCAATCCCTTTCCTGTAACTAAGGCTCTTTGATCATTTTCTCCCACATGTTCAAAGTTTCAAGGTACGAGGTCTATATAATTTTACTGGCCTCAAATCAACCAATCTCCTCAGTCTTATCATCTCATCCAGAACTTTACCCTCATCTGTTGATCATATTCATGGATGGACTCTCGATCTTGTTCTCCCTGAATTGTTATCTATCCTGCTTTATGCATGAAAGGGTGGAGACATTATAACGCATGCCCCTTCTATATATAGAACCGACGCTATAACCAATGGATAAACAATATTGCATTTACGTCAGGCCTTAGACAAAGTATGATGGTTCTCCATATAGCCTCAAGAAGAAACCATGGGCTATCCCTTTCACAAATATCAAAAGGTAGTTTCAAAATCACTGGGGAGAATGCAAAGTCACATAACTTTGACACTCACCAGAATCAACCGGTCTCACTTTTCGCAAAGTGGCCTTGACCATAAAGTTTGGATGGCTTGTAAATGCGAGAAGATCTACACCATAGATCCTTGATCCCTTCTTATCTAACGATCCCAAATGATATTTCCTTTTCTTCTTTCAATCTTCAATCCTACAGCTCCTATGTGATGAATTCACAATCCAACAATCTCGAGTTAATTTATAATATGATCCGACGATCCAGATTACTCCAGGATTTACATAAATTTGGCTTCCATGATAAAAATTATCATTGGATCACCGTCTATCCTGTCATGATCAATGATCGATCTTACTCCTTATTGAATGAGGGTTTCTCTTCAGTTTTAAAGGAATTTCATTTGTCTATCGATACACCTGCAAACACAATCCAAGGGAAATTTCGTCACAACATAAACAAAACCTCTCACTTACTAAGCCACGACCCTTACACTTGTAATTCAATCTAGAAGGGAATTTTTCCTCCTCGTCAGAGACTACTGATATACAACATATTAATCTCAACGTATCGCAACTAGATACAAAGAATATAATTATATCTCATCACATAGATATGAAGGAACATGAGCCCTCCGACCCTTAACACGGTTACAAAGTGTATTTCAACCTATCGACGGAGGATTAATACATCAATGTCATAAACACTCGAAATAAAGTGAATTTCATTACTCAAATATACACATTGTGCATAGGTTTATGTAAAAGACCTTCCTCTCATGTTAGTCTAATTCTCTCTCTGGCTTGATTCCCTCGTATGATGGCCAACTTTCTTGAATGCCTCTTAGGCTTATAATTTTATACAAAATACTCTGAAACTACAATATGTTTCAGATCCACATAATTCTTAACAACACTCCTAAATAAATCCCCTAGGATCTCTAGATCCACAAAACACTCATGAGATCTCTCTCAACCTAAGATCTTTCTAACTTTCTCAATCTCTCGTGATCTCTTCTTAGAAGCAAATATGTATTTTAACTAAGCAATCCAACTCATACAAACATTCTAGAATTCCTTAGAAACATAGGAATTTACAACAATACACACTTAGGGAACCAACTCCCTTAATAAAATGAAGACCCCCCTACGTCTTGTCAAAATAATGATTTGGGGGAAGGATGCTCCTGCATCAGACTCCCAAGGAAGAAAATGTTCATGATCTCTTAATCATGAGTTTCTTTGTATCTGAGTCCACCTGGATCCCAAATATAATATTGCAATTGTCTTCTTATTGTATTGTCTTGTTGCATTGTTGTTGCTTCCTACAAATTTCCTGGATCCCAAATCTGATTATGCATCTCTCCTCCTACCTTGATGATGTACATTGATACAATCATATGCACTATGATGCTAACTATCTTCTTTACTATAGTATGTCTCCTTCAAGACACCTTTACCATCATATTCCTCGTCATCTCAATCTTTATATCTAGCTTGTCCTATGGTTGGTACATGCTCTGAAATCTGTTGTTGTTTTTTTGTTGAACTTTGTTATTGTTGTTGTCCACTAGCTATTGTATTTCCTTATTATTTATATCTTCAGGATTCTTACTCTCTTCTTCACCTATGCAATTGCTATTTGGTTCAATTTGTTCCTTCAGATCAATTATGTATGCAAACTCTCTACAGCCTTTAGTTAGCCATTATTCAAGAATTTTCATCTCTTCCTCAAAATCTATCAACTTTGTAGGTTGAATTTGAGGTTTGATTTTGTCTTCAGGAAATAGTCTTGAGACTACTTCCCCTTGATGTTCATTTCTCTCTGTTATGCATGCATTTTCCAATTTAATTTGAAAATTAGAATTTACTTTTACCTCCTTAGAACATGCTTTCTCTCTTCTAGTTGTGCTTCCTTCTTTTGAATCTTGCTTCCTCAGCAATTCTTCCAGCAACCCAATATCTTCATTCCACTTTGAAAGCATTGCATCAGAATGCTTTTCTTCAACTTTTTTTTGGCTATATCCATCAGTCAATTCTTCATCTTTGTTTTCTGCAACAACAAGTTCATGTATTTGTCTTTCAACAATTCCATTAGCAAAATGTGTATGGGCCCCCTTTTGGTTGTCTTTATGAGACATTGTGGCCTCATCCTTCACTGGAATGTTTTGATACATTTATTTTTCTTCCTTCTTATTCATGACAGCTTCAGATGACTGTCCATCACCTACAAATCTTACAACCACACACAAAATGTTAGATTTAAAAATATTAGGCTCTCTAGCCTCCTTTGATTTCCCTGTCAACATATCCACTTCCTAATCTGAACTCTCCAAAGATTTCATGATACTTCCTGCAAGTCTCTCATCTTCACTCTCCAAGAAGTTTGTGAGACTCTCAAAAAGTCTCCTCTCAACATCATCCTCTCCAAGGATGTCTCCTTGCTCTGGTTCACAATAGTGAACTTTTCCTTCAGTCAATGCCCTCAATCTGAACTCGTCTCCTATGATTTTTTCCTTATCTACCCAAGCATTCATCCTATGCTTTAGGTCTCTCAAGATTTCCTTAAGATTCTCTTCAAATAACTGCATTATTGGTCACTTTACCTTCTTCACTTTCCATCCTCGTCTCTAGTTCTCTCTGATCTTCCTCTGTATCATTTTTTCTATGTGATTGAGTTGCATCTTCAACTCAACCATCTCTCTTTCACACTCCTTTGGATTTATATTCTTCCTTATTCCAATGGATTTGGAATCTTCATCTTCCCTATTGTGGCTCTTCTTTGAACCCATGCTATGACTATCAGTAGCCATTGTCTTCATCTTCCTTGTGAACTTTACCTTGTCCACTTGTGTACTGCATTCAAGCCTTTGTAACAAGCTCTCTCTGTTAGAATGCTACCCATACCTTACCAAGCCTTCTCCATAACCTGGTCCTCTAGTATTCCTGAGGTTCTCTCTCTCTTAGAACCTCCTTTGAGAACCTCTACTCTTCTTGGATTTTGCAGTTATCCACTTCTTTCTCTGAGAACATTCAACGTGTCCTCCTCATTCCAACCTCAGCTAGAACTATCAGGTTCCTGCCACATTATTTTCCTAAGAGTTGAAATAATATTCCTCATTCAAGAACACAATTGTTCTTTGTCACAACACTTTCTATCAACCTTTTTCTTAACCTACAAACACAAATTCTTTAAACCAAAGTTAGTTTAAAAATATCAAGCAATATATTCAATATCTCTTCATGATCTTGATCTTCAACAATTCTTCCTTTGTTCTATCATATTTCTCCAAATCCAAACTCTTTTGTGCAATTTCCTCTGCATCAATTTTTTTTTCAAGAGCACACTTGCTATGATCTCCTCTTCAATTGCATTCCAATCCTCTGCAACCATCTGCAAACACTTCCTAAAATTAAGTACAGAAGTATGCACTTGATTCCTCACTGCAAGAGAAATCTAAAAATCCTTCACTCTAATACCAAAATGATGACCTATCCTAGGTCTACCCACAGTATGGCAACAGTATGGAAGCTTCAATAACACAAGGCTTCTCTCTATAAACCTACAATGAAGTTGTTCAAGTTCTTCATTACTTAGTCCTGCTCAAAATCCAAGGAATCCATTTCATAAGTGAGTATAATATTTCTCTCAATCCCTTTCCTGTAGCTAAGGCTCTTTGATCATTTTCTCCCACATGTTCAAACTTTCAAGGTACAAGGTCAATATAATTTTATTGGCCCCAAATCAACCAATCTCCTTAGTCTTATCATCTCGTCCAAAACGTTACCCTTATTCGTCGATCATATTCATGGATCGAATCTCGATCTTGTTCTCTCTAAATTGTTATTTGTCCTGCTCTGTGCATGAAATGGTGGACACATTATAACTCATACCCCTTCTCTGTATAGAATCGGCGCTATAACCAATAGTTAAACTTTTGGGTGTGTACATCATACCTTAGACCAAGTCTGAAGGTTCTCCATATAACCTCAAGCGGTGACCACGGGCTATCTCTTTCGCAAATGTCAAAAGGTAGTTTTCAAAACCACTGGGGAGAATGTGAAGTCACGTAACTTAGACATGTGGCTCACCTAGATCCACCGGTTTCACTTTTCGCAAAGTGGACTTGACCATAAAGTTCAAATAGCTTGTAAATGCAAGGAGATCCACACCGTGGATCCTTTCTCCCTTTTGATCTGACGATCCCAAATGATATTTCCTTTGTTGCTTTCGATCTTCAATCCTAATGCTCCTATGTGATGAATTCACAATCCAACTGTCTCGATTTAATTTATAATCTGATCCGACGATCCAGATTACTCCAAGATTTACATAAATTTGGATTCCATGATAATCATTGGATCATCGACGATCCTATCATGATCGAAGATCGATCTTACTACTTACTGAATGAGAGTTTCTCTTCAATTTCAAAGGGATTTCCTTTGTCTATCGATACACCTGCAAACACAATCCAAGGGAAAAAATTTCACAACATAGACATCACCTCTCACTTAATAAGCCACGACCCTTACACTTGTAATTAAATATAGAAGGGAATTCTTCCTCCTCGTCGGAGACTACTAATATAAAACATATTAATCTCAATGTATCACAACTAGATACGAAAGTTATAATTATATCTCAATATCTCGTCACACGGATATGAAGGAACTTGAGCCCTCCAACCCTTAACACAGTTACAGAGTTTATTTCAACCTATCGACAGAGGATTAATACATCAATGCCATAAACACTCAAAATAGAGTGAATTTCATTACTCAGATATACACATTGTACATAAGTTTATGTAAAATACCTTCCTCTCATGTTAGTCTAATTCTCTCTCTCGCATGATTTCCTCATATGATGGTCAACCTTATTGAATGCCTCTTAGGCTTATAATTTTATATAAAAAACTTTGAAACTATAATATGTTTCAGATCCACATAATTCTCAACAACACTCCTAAATAAATCCCCTAGGATTTCTAGATCCATAAAACACTCATGAGATCTCTCTCAACCTAATATCTTTCTAACTTTATCAATCTCTCAAGATCTCTTCTTAGAAGCAGATCTGTAATTTAACTAAGTAATCCAACTCATACAAACATTCTAGAATTCCTTAGAAACATAGGAATTTACAATAATACACACTTAGAGAACCAACTCCTTTAGTAAAATGAAGACCCCCCTAGGTCTTGTGAAAATATTGATTTGGAGACAGGATGCTCCTGCATCACGAGATATTGTGGGCCTTTCGAAATATTAGAAAAAATGCATACATATTAGCATTTCCTGCATCCATGAGAGTGCATAATGTTTTTCATGTATCGTTATTAAAGAAATATGTGCTTGACTCTAAACACATAATTGATTGCACTGTGATCCAGGTGGAAAGCGAAGGGGGTTTCTGAGTGGAACCAATGCGCTTCCTGGACCGGAAAGTCAAAGTGCTTAGGAACAAAGCCATAATGATGGTAAAGGTTCAATGGACCTACTATAGTCCTAAAGATGCTACATGGGAGCATGAAAAAAACTTTCAAGAGGAATACCCGCAAACTTTTTTTCCAATTTTGAAGAAAATAGAAGTTGAAAATGCAAGACTCCATTTTTGGACAGCTAGTTACCTGAACCATATCTATAAAATTCTTGGTCGCCTATGTTGATAGCCCTGATAAAAGAATGATTCCTCTTGATGGAATGAAGGCAGTGAAGGGAACACATTACTTGGGTCAACGGGTTGAGAAGAATGAAAAATTATGGTTGGGACTGCTATTGGAGGGTAAAGATTGTAGGATTTATTTTATTTTTTTAAATATTGTGATGTAATTTTATATATGTATTTTGGCATGGTGTGGTGCATCGAGGACGTTGCACAATTTTAGGGGAGGGGGAATGTAACATCCCCACTATAATCCCCAGTTTAATTAATGCATATTGTAGAGATAAATGTGGTTATGGCCAAGCAATGTAAATGTGGAATGTATTTTTTGGATTGCAAATAAATATAACAAAATATCAGTTGTTAGGATATGGAGAGAGATGGGGGGCGATTAATCCACAAGAGAGGGGAATGCCTAAAGAGTGCCCAAGTGGGGTCCAAAGGGAAATAATTTATGGGTATTAATTCAAACCCACATTTTTGAATTTATTATTATTTGGGAAAAAAACTTCTAATTTATGGTTGAGTGTATGAAATCTCAATCATTGAATATATGTCATAGTGTGGGTTTGAGAGTCGCATCCCATAGTTATTGGAGAGCGTGGGGTTGAAGGTACAATCAACATTGGGCAGAGTGAGCAGTCAATTGTCTTGGGGAAAGAGAAAAAATTTGTATGGGTAGTAGCAGACAGTTTTAGACATTCAGTTTTTACATGAAAAATAGTAAAGAAGAGAGAAAAGAGCTTGGAAGCTAGAGTTGGAGCAACAACGCTAGGCAAATTTTGGAGCATGCTGGAGCGTTTTTGGAGCTAAAAATTGAAGATCCGGGCTTTCATGCCTAAAGAGTGAACTCATGGGTGAGTTGCACTGTATCAACAAGTGTTTGTTGTTGGCTTTGTTGATAGTTTTTCCTAGCAGTGAGTTCCCAGCTAAGAGATTCATAGCTACATGTTCCAGAGAGACCCTGATAAACAAATGGGATGCATGATGGATTGAGAGCAGTGAATGGGTACATTCCTTGGGTTGGGCAGGCCAAGAGGAAGAGAGCTAGAGGGAATTTGGGATAGTTGTAGGAGGAAACCAGTAGGTTGTGTGATATTGAGATGTGAGGGATTGTGACAGGCACCCTTCTTTTGTGGATTCCTATCTCCACCTCGGGGGTGACTTGTTGTTGAGATTTGGAACAACATATTTATGTTTGGGTGTAACATCCTTCCCAGGCAGTTGATTACACAAACATTTTATTAAAAATAAGTGTATATCTATTTTGTTGAGTTATTTACGAGTTCATGACTATGCATTTACTCTGTGAATGACAACGGTTTTTTTATATGTTGTTATAAATGTCTTATCAGTTGTATTCATGGTATTTTAGAGTGTTTTAGATGTATTTAGTTATGGGTATCATAAATTAGTTGAACATGTGTTAAAATCGTAGTTGGTAAGCTACAGGATTTTATTAGCAAAAGAAAATTTATTTTTTATGTGTGTTTTTGTGTAGTAATGTTCCCTGGTTAGGCTGGGGGACGTTACAATTTAGCGGATATTTTCTTAATATTTTTTAAGTTCTTCAATAAATATACAATAGTCGATTCATGATATTGATCATCAACATGATTTTATGCTTCATTTACCATCTCAATATATTCTTCATCCCCCAACCGATTTACATTGAATTTAAAAGGATTGGGTAGTTTCCTCGCACTTTTACAACAACTACGAACAATAACATATCTTTTGATTGACCACTTGACCCTACCCATTGCTTTATCCTTAATGAAATTAAAACTAAGGCATCACTCACCAAGAAATGATCCAGTCTTTTTTCAATTCTACCATCTTTAGAATTCATGTTCTTCCAAGTAGGCTTCAATTGGATCAACTATATATCATTTAGACACTCATCCTCCAATTTACTCACAAAAAAATTAGACAAGACATAATAATTTGCAACATAACCCCACATTTCAAACCTCCCCAAGGTAAAATTTAAGTCTCCACCCATCATCAAAAATCTCTCATTGAAACAATTAAAAAATTAAACCTTTTGTAAAAATATTTCCCAATACTCCACTTGGTGTGCATATGGGCCATAAATATTTGGAACTATGAGCTCTTCTCCTAATTCCTAAGCATATAAAACAATCCCAAGACCCGAGTGAAATGAGAAAATGTTACTACATTTAAAAACCCTTTTCCTCTATGTTGATATCAATCCCCCAAAATGACCCTTGAGTCTAAATAGAAAAAGGCCATTCACCAAGAGATTTCCCCAAATCACTAACTTATTTTTCCTTATCACTCATAGTCTCTTATAAAAAGAAAATGTTCAAATGATGAAAGCTACCAATCTACACAAGGCTTGTTTCTTCAAAGATGGACCAACCCTCACATATTCAATGTAATAAATTTCATGAGGCACTCCTCCCTAGGGTATTGACTACTCTGATGACTCCCTTTAAAAGACTCTTCTTACCCCCCAAATCCTCCTTTGACTTTTCCTCCACTATACACGTAGTGGAATTTCTACCTTTCTTTGAACCCAAGGAGTAGAAGGGGAATTTAAACCTTAACCACTAGCCACTCGTTGATCCACTAGATTTTTCCCTAGAGATTGAGACCTAATAAAATACCTAGAAGATCATTAAAAAAAAACTCACTCTTCGATGAAGAGATAAAATTATTCAAAGTAATTTAAGGACTAGATACCTATTATATTATCAAATCTCACTTTTTGGAATTATTCCCATCATTTGATAAAGAAATTGCTCTAACAACCCCCTCATTAACTAGCCTCATAATTGAGGAAATTTCCTTTCCCACATCCATGCCCATAACCACTTCATCCCTAATATTTACATATCTATCATCCATATCAACATATGGAATTGAATGATGGTTACCCGAGATACGAGAAACATGTTGAGTCGACGACTCTGAGAAGACTCCCACATAGACACTGTCTGGTCGATCCACTATAGCCAGATTCAAGCACATCTTCACCAAACATCAAAGGTTCCTTCTATGAGATCATTTGAATTTCCAAATCCACCTGATACCTAGATCCCTTCCCTTCATTCTAAACAATCCCCTTTTTAATCCAAATTTTCTTGTTAAATTTTAGATCACAATCTTCCACTAGGTACCCATGCTTATGGCATCTAACACACCGAAAAGGAATACCAAAATTTGTCGAAGATCTGAGAATGGGAGATAGACCCTCTTTGTATGATTATTTCCTCAAGTAGACCTTCCATGAAGTCCAAACCAACTAGAACCTTCCCAATGATCATAATACCAATCTCCAAGAAGCTCATGTCACCCTCCGTGAATGAACCAATGGAATTTTTTACTTCTTTAAACACTTCCATTGTCAAGAATTATGATGGTAAACTAGAAAATTTTACCCAAGCCAACACTTCCATTGTCAAGAATTATGGTGGTAAACTAGACAAGTTTACCCAAGCCAACACTATGTATGACTTATATAGCTTTGCATTGAAAAATGGGGACCATCTTTTGAGGATCAATGGATTTGAATCCCATTGCCAAACTCCCCCCCTAATTTTCATCACATCCCTTTCATATTTAAAAATGAATGTCATCCATCCCCTGGATAGAATATGAAACTACAAATTATACCCTAAGACTGGCTCCCAAAATAAATAATCCAATCCTTGAGTGTCTTATCACTCATCCTTCTACCCCAGAAACAACCCATAATGCTTGTGATTCCAAACCCATGACTTGATGCATCCAAATATCCTCCCCCAACACTGAACAAATAGAACTCCTTTTCTTCTTCATACACCTCATATTCCTCATCGAACTTGAATCTTCAAGGCATTGATTACAAGTCCCCTCATTACCATCAACCCTTGGAGGATTCTTCATCTCCATTGAAACCTCAGATCTCTTATAAACTAGCTCCAATAAACCCTCACAAAAAACCCTACACTCTAATGCTTCCCCCCACCCAATGGTGCCAAAAACCTCACTTTTAATTCTTCAGCAACCAACAAAGGAGACCTAGTCGAATGTTGTTCTTACACAAAATCTATTGACCAAGTAAACGAAAGATAAATTACCTGATAAAAGTGTTGAAATATAGTTCCATTACTAGGGCCCTATTTCCAAGTTGGCAAAGTTGCACTTTTAAAAACCTTGTCATATCAACTCATAAAACTTGTCCTATTCAAGCCTATTTTACCATTGAAATCAATTCAATTACCCAACATATGATTTATACCATCCATGAAAATAGTAAGACCAATACCACCTATCACTGGTTATAAAAATATCTAACATGTCAGTCTAGAAAGATATCTAACTTAACAAGATTGTCCTCTGAAAAATCCACTAAGTCATCATAAGCCATTTCTCCAAGGACAAACTAAGATATGGTGAAATATCCAAACACCCCTACTACCATTATAATAGTAATTATAATTACTATTTTTACTTTTAATTATAATTATCAATAATTATAATAGTTACAAAAATATTATTTTTTAATTAACAATAGCAGCAAGAACAAAAACAATATTAATTTTAAAATTATAACTTTTAGTTTCTAATAATTATTATAAATATAGTAGCATTGATTAGCAGTGTAGTTATCAATGGCAAATTTCATGCTACCATAATATTATAGCAACATTGTAATGATGCTAAACAACACTCATATGATGTGGATTTGTCCATAGCTTTGAAAAATACAATGCTAATTTGGCATTGGGATGACATGGTCTAAATACTAAGACAACATTGCTCGATGTGTGATTTTTGTTCATTGTGATAATCGACGTGGGGATAGTCGACACAAGAACAATGTTATTGCAACGTAAAAGACAAAAACAAAAAAGAAGCAAAATCAACTTTTGTGTTTCTCTCGCTAAACATTTATCATATAAGTTGAAAAAAAAGGAGGATACCTCATTTCATTTCACGTGAGCATGTGGGATAGAGCATCTTGGAGCTAAAAAGGATTTGTGGAGGCACCCAATAACAAGAAAGGGAGATTTGTGGAGGCACCCAACAACAAGAAGGGATATTTTTGGGGCATCCCCATATATCTTGGATTCACATCTAATATTTTTGTCATTTGCCCTCAATTTTTTAAATTTGTTTGTAAATTTAAAAGAAAATGAACACTACAAGGAAAACACCTTTTCGCAGAGCTTTTTGTGGAGGTTTTTAGTGCTATAATATTGGGAAAAAATTATAAAAAAAAAAGTCCACTATTGGTTTTGTAGAGGTTTTTAGAGTTATAAGATTGAACAAAATTATCAAAAAAACATATGCTAAAACCACTACTATTGGTAGGAGAGGTTTTAACGAATTTTCACTATATAAAAATTATGGGTGGTCGGAGGCTTTAGTGGAGGTTTTTTTAATTAGTGCACTTATATCAATAATGTGCACCAGTGCACTCCTTGTTAAAATTTTGCTTAAGCAGTTAAGTGTATTCAGTATTCTTTAACTTTAAACTATTAAAAAAATAACTGCATATATAAATATCATTGAAAGAAAGACATCCACAATAAACACAAGATTTATCCTGGGAAACCCTCTTGGGGGAGAAAACCCAACAAAGCTTCTTCAATATAGATTTGTCAACAAGTACAATGGCTCTCTACAAGAGAGATCTCACAAAACAGAAAATAGACCAAAAACCCTAACCAGAATAAGGTAGTGCACCACTAGACCAAGATAAACCTCCAAGAGATAACCAAAACCATTCACCAAAATACCCTTGCTCTGTAGATGTGTCTCCTCCCAAGACTTGCGCACTTTTCCTTGAGAGAGAGAACGTGTGTTGTGTGTATTCTCCAAAAGAGACACCTAGCCTCTTATAAATACAAGTTGAGCCACCCTTTAATTGTTGAAATAATGTAACTGCGAAGAGAATTCTTATTATTATTTTATTATTGGATTAAATCCCCATTGCAGATTAATCATGTCATTATTATTATTGTTGTTATTGGATTAATCCTCATTGTGGATTAATCATGTCAGTAATTGTATAAGGACCAAATCCCCTTTTGCAGATTGGTCATCGGACAATTACAAAGGGCAAAATAAGAAGTCGACCCTAGCAGTTATTATGGAAGACCCAGAATTAATTAAAGGTGGGTTTACCCACCCAGAGTGAGAGGTCGGCCCTGCCAGTTGTGACCTTTCACACGTGCTAGTCTTGTATAAAAAAAAGGCTAGTGCCTCACTTCAAACACATAACTCACTTGCTCATTCTCTTATGAGGCAAGCTACAATTACCAGTTGGAGAGAGGGAGAAGAGTGACGCATATCTTGGGGAGGACTATCTGTATTGGTTTGAGTTATCTCTTGAACATTGTATAATCTATTTATGATAAGGAAGTTTTTGTTGGGTTTTCTTCCCCTAGAGGGTTTCCCAGGATAAA
>JZKD02S1617086.1:376156-398037 GCA_000966675.3 Picea glauca
TCCCAGGATAAATGTTGTGTCTCTTGTGAATGTGTATTTCTCAGTGATCGTGTTCTTATGATGCTCTTATCTATTGAAATGAAAAGAACTATAATAATGGCATAAACATTAACATTAATTAGGTCAAGGACGACTTGTACAATTGACACTTTCTAATTTACTTTTGACTTTTACAAAGGCACAATAGGGTCAAGTTTACAAATACAACATAATATTATTCTTTAGGGTCTTGACTTGGTCTAATACAATATAGATACATTAAGATTAGCTTTCGAAGCTACTCAAACTTCAACACTCCTTATATATAATATGCATCAATGAGTTATATATCGATACACATCGACGATTCAAAAAAAAAAAAAAAATATATATATATATATATATATATATATATATATATATATATATATATATATATATATATATATATATATATATATATAAAGCATTGTTATGTACAATATATTTTTGATGCCCCCAATGCATATTTCAGATATTGAAAACACTAGGGCACTTCTCTCTTAATAATACACATTGGTGCACCCTAGATTGATATGCATTAGGGATTTTAAAATATACATTACACGTCGGTGTGTGTGTGTAATGAAAGCATTGGTGCATATTACATATGTAAAACACATTTCATACATCATCATGCACACCACAAGTTCTTGTGATGATAATGATAAAAGTAACAATAGTGGTAACGATATCTTTGAAGGAATATGTGTTTTTTTTGTCATTGTGAACTCTGGTGTTTTTATTAAAAAAAATCACATCGACGTGAAATACTCATTTAAACGCAATAGTGCATAAGTAGGTATGAAATGTAGCATCTGAGTTCAAATGAATAGAATACAGTGATATGTTTTAGTGCTGAATTCTCCATGTTGTTGGTATGAAAAGGTAGTTTTTTATATAATCATTGCATTAATGTGTTGTATCATTTTAACAAATCTACCATTTAATTACACTTTTTTTCATTGTAACAATGTAAATAATTCATATATGTAATCAACAACATAACATTTTACGAAGTTAGACAATGTAAAAGGATAAGAAATTCATTTTATTATATACAAATAAAACATCCTTCTTATACAAAATGTTTGACAACGCAGGTATTCCAACAGAGGACAAACATGTTCAGTGACCATTCACACAACCAGATCAAAGATCAACACACCGATGTTTTCACGTAGTAAAATCCCTACGGAAAAACATCTACGGCCCCAATCAAGTGGCCTCTTAGAGCAATTTATTAATGCAAAAGAAAAACTTACAGAGAGATTTAGAAGAGGGTTTCTCACCATCGATCTTCGGCAAATAACCCTCCATGCTCTTTAAATAGAGATCATGGACCAATCGAGTGTTAAGCCACAGATCAATGTAGTCGTTAAAATCAAGGAGAGTATGAACCATCGGATCACTCTATGTTGGGAACATATCATGGCCGTCAGATTTCCTAACTACAAATGCATACTAAAGAAACACACTGAGAAACTCAATTTTACCTAATGACACATTAGACCAATTTGATCTTAACTAACTCCTAAATGTCTAAATATCCTAACACAAAATGGGACAACATAAAGGTCCATGATATCCAAAATGTTGATAAGTAATTATTACAATTATTGATAAGATGTCATCATCCAATTGGAACAATATGTCCACATTCAATAGTATACAACTTCGATGACCTCTAGTCATCGCTCGAACTACTATTATTGTTCGAGTTGCTTGCATGTCTCATTTATTGATCACTTGTAAGGGATATTGTACTTGGGTTATTTCTGATGTTTTATTGATAGACTTGATTTTCACATTGTGGGTCTTCACGTTCGATATACAAACATAAATATAAAGTATAATGATTATATTTGCATTTATAGTATAATATACGTAATTAAGTAAATTAAAAATGGTATGATCATTGCAAGTGTTTCATAAATAATACACATTCTTTTGAAGCCATGCTTCATGATGTCTCTCAAGATATTTTATATTGGTTCCACTCCATACTTCGTTTCATATGAGCTTCATACACCATGACAAAGAATAAATATAATTAAAGGTTTCTTTTTTTTTCCATTAATTATAAAGTAAGGGAAGTAAAATGACAAAGCTACTTACAAATTGTTCAATTAACTTTTGATGCTCCAACATATACTCACAACCCATACTTAATCCATTGCATCAAATGTTCAAATGGTTCTTCCTTGTATGTTAACACGCATTAGAAAACATCCATGGATGATTGTAAATTAATCAAAATATATACATCACAACAAATATGAAATATTAAATAAGGAAAACACATTAAGTACTCACAAACTTTGCGATCAACCCTTTTTTGCCTTTTCATCTTGTCTTATGTGATAATTGAACTCTATACATCGAAAAAAAATCAATAAACACAAACATGCCATGCACGTTGTTGTTGGGATGGTTCCTCCTATGATATAATTATGCTCATTTTTTTAACCATCTCCTTGTACACTTTTTTCAGTCGACATGTTTTGGATATCGCACCAATCATACTTTGTAATTTTATCAATCTTTCTAAAAAATTAGTAACACAATAAAAAAATCAATTAATATTTATATGAAAATAAATATACCAAAAATATTTTGTAATTTTATCAATCGTTTTAAAAAAGTAATTACACAATAAAAAATCAATTAATATTTACATGAAAATAAATATACCAAAAATATTAATTTGGTAATTTTTTGGACTAGTGTATGCGGATTACAAAAAAACCTGTTTAACAATAACACTTTTCAAATGATTATTTTTGTTATCGCATTGTTTTTCTATTGCAAATATTATGGGTCTCATTAACCATTGCTCTAGAAACACTTTCTATTGGTATGTATAACTTGATTTTTGGAGTCATTGGATTGATTTCTATATTGTCAATGAAAACAATTTCTATATGCTATGCCCACTATATCTCTCATAGTTATATAAAAAAAAATCTCCTTCATTAACTTTTTGCACCACTCCAAATGAACTGAAGACCAATTCATCATCATTTACATCCTTCATTATTTTTATCTTCTTAAGATAGGCTTATGTACCCTCATTGTTGGTCCTTGCACAACATTCAAAAAATGCAAAATCAAATATTTGGAATGTGCTTGCAATTATTGTTAAGAAGTACATTTATAGCAAAAAGTTCAAGAAAAAAATCATATTGATCACCTTTGGATCCACCTATTCCTCTCTTTGCAATGTTTCCATAAATATTTTACATTCTTTTCCACTTAGACTTTGAATAATCGTTTGGAATTTCTTCGATTTTTTGCTTTGCATGACCTGCATTATCCAATACACTTCATTTAAACCTATAGATAATTCAAATACGTTACTTTTTTATTAAAATTTAAAAGAACTTGTCATGTTCTCTTCTTGGAATTTGACTCTCTCGCCTTTGTTGTTATATGTTTTTTTTCTTAATCTTCTATCAACCATCTTCTATCAATAAAATACTTGCATAATGAAAAACACAAATTATGAAATATGTTTTACAAACTAAGTAAATAATTTTAGGCTAAAAGTATTTTTGGGTTAGGCAGTGTGTAGAGTATAGGAACAAGCATAGATGTATTGAATACAAACTTAGGCACTAGTGCATCCTTATTGTACAATACACATCGATATACTTGGGATTATTTTTTAAAAACCACCATATCCAAAATGGTGCACTTAATACAATCTTTCATACTATTGTGTCATCATTTTATATTGTGCGCCACTAAAGTTAGTAATTTAAGAAAAAAAGGCCATGTCAAATGGTGTGCTTTAAATAAAAATGCATTAATCACTCCATAGTCCTCCAAGGCATGACTTCTCCTTCTCTTCTTCTTCACCAAATACACCTAGAGTTTTATCTCAAAACCCTAATCTCAATTCTCCTAGAGATGAAACCCTAACCCTAGACTTAAAAATGCTTCAAGAAGATCAAGGAACCCTAGTGATTTTGAGAGGGAGTGAGAGAGAGAGACCAAGTACAAATGAATATCTAAGATAGAGAAGATTATTAGTGCACTCCTCCTAGCCACATCTCTAATATGAGTGAATAAGAATGATGAACACAATGTATAAATGAGGACTCTCCTTCCTCTATCTATATGGGAGGTACGAGAGGAACCCAATATAATATAGGCCTAAGCCCTTACAAGCAACCTACAACAAACACATGTAGGCCTACACAAGTGAAACGCTCCACTCCAAATATACACGTCATGCTACAAGGTGATGGTGTACGCAATAAGAGCTCTAGGATGATGTAGCTACACAATGTGTCCACACCCCTCCATCACAAGCCCATACAAACTCCATCACTCATCATAAGCCATGTAGGACATTGGTTCCACTCCCCCTACATGAGCATTATTACTACCCAAGCATATTCAAACCAACTCTAAGCCTCCATACAAGAATCCAAGCTACCCCATGTTATCTAGGACTTGATTCCCTCCTCCAAGATGCACAACACTCCTCCTAAGAAGGGTGATCTCCAAGCAAGTCAACCTTTTTATGTGGCCATCATGAAGGACATCTTGCACACTATAAAAAGAATTCTAATGTCCTAGGGAAGAATGTCAAGCATGCACCCACATGAGGTTAAGAAATCATTATGCAAGTTATCTCCAATGTGCAAATCCATCATAGACCACCTGTGATATGTCAATCCATCTCGAAGCATTCGACAGCATAACATACACCATGTACCTCAAATATCATGAAGGACCCCAAACATGGTGTAAACGTTTTCAAAGTAACCTGAAAGCTAATAGAGAGATGCCTAATTTATTGCCAACACGTTAATTGAATCAATTAATTTAATGGGGCCATAAAATATTTTTCAATTCATCACATACAACCCAAAGATCTACACACAAGAGGTCGAACTATGGAAGCCAACTATAATTAATAAATGTGGACTCATTAATCGTAACATTTTTGGAACCTTATGCTCAACAAGATGAGCAAAATTGACTAGATCAAGAGGATTTATGATTAGGTAAAGGAGATCATATGTTCAGTACAAAACATCATATGTCCCAAGCCATATATTGAGAGTTTGCAAAAGTGGGGTGCTTAAAGTACCTAAGACCTTTTCAAAGTTTAGTTTTCCAATTTTCATTATATTTGATAAAATTATATATTACTTTATTTTACCTTTTAATATTTTATTAATTATTTAAAATCTTCAAGTTATTGAGACTAGTTTTACCTCCCATGGCACGATCTTAAAGAGGCTTGTGAATGTGAAATATGGTTAGAAAATATGGTCATTGGCAATGTTTGGATTGAGTGGAGGCAATACCATATTGATAGAGCCCCAAAAAATAAGAGGCTCATTCTTGGTGATGAATGGTGGGTTAGGGTTGACTACCTTTTTTTTATTTTGAGCCAATTTTGAACATAGTCCAATTTTGTGACACATACACCTTGCTTGGGTGAGGTGTATGATGTGATAGATGCAACATTGGAGAAGATAGGCATGTCATCATAACATTGGAGTTGGCCCCTATATAAACATTTTATAATAAAAAAGGAAATAGTGACTTAAAGATGAAACAAAATGACAACTTGATAACACATTTTGAAATTGGCATTGAAACCTAAATAATATTTGTTGGACTCACGAAAATTGAATAAGCATGAATTGCATTTATTAATCAATAAGATACACATATATATGCATTGATATTGACCTTTGGATTCATCTTACAAGAGGTCGCTTGGACTCTGATGACTGTTACACTCACTTGACGGTTCACATTTTGTCTCATCGGTAACCCTAAAAGATTATGTTTCCAACATTTCCCCCATTAATCAAAAGGGGTGTATGTGAGTCCAGGGTGAAAGTTGATATCTGAAAGTGGGCAACTAAAATCTAGAAGTGTGCAGTTGTTGATCGTTGAATGTGCTCTCTAAATCTGGTGGTTTTGCGATGACTGCCAACCAAATGATGGCGGTGGTTTAAGGAAGACCACAACCCAATCTGGTAGTTTATGGGTGACCTCAAACCAATCCGGTGGTTTACAGGTGACCACAAACTATGGAACCTTGCTATAGGCTCAATGGTTCCTGGAACATTTCCTAAGTTAGATAGAAGCTGGAAGTTGGTGTCTTCTGCTAAGTGGAAGTGCTCTCAATGTTGATTTAAACATGACCATAAACTATGATGTAGAAGAAGTTGAAAGACTTCTACCAAGTGGAGGTATAAGGGAAACCACAAACAATTGTCTAGCAGAAGTTGCAAGTCTTCTACTAAGTGGTGGTTTAAGGAAAACCACAAACCAATCACGCTCACTTGTTATTGTTCGATTGATGGGACTTCGAAACTTGAAGCCTGACAGTCAATCGTTGATGTTCTTGTTGATATTATGGTAGTTGCGGGAGGTATCAACCTCCATGTGTAACCAATGACTAGATTAGAATATTATGGAAGCTCGAGAAACCCTAAACATATGTGTAGAAACCCTAGAAGACAAGTCGACTCAATAAAAGAATTAGTTTTGAAGTATTAGCCTCTAAAAGAAGAACTCGGCGTGGACAGGTGACAAAGAGCACTATAAGTAGAGGGTGTTTCAGCTAAATTGGTCACACACTCTCACACTCAAGATAAGTAGTGTGCAAGTGTAGAGAAGGAGTGCAGCTGCAACGACTATCGTTGGGAGCTGGTCTTGGTTTATGGTTTTGGACTTTCTTCTTGGTGCACTACCTTTGGAGAAAGGTGTGTTATCTCTTGGTTATCTGTTGGGTCAGTACTGCTTCCGAAATTATTCTATCTGTCAATGTTATGGTGCTCGATGGTGGTTGCGTGCCTATGGTTGGGTGACAATATTGCGATATTGTCTATGGTTAAAAAATCACATCTTAACAGGTTATGGGCCCACACCACCTTCAGGATAGTCTAACCATTGGAAAGTAGTGTGGCAGTTCTTTGTTAAGCTCGTTGTGGCACCAGTTGCAGCTACAGCAAGAGTTTTTTATTGTGCAGCTACAACGAGGGTTTTTTATTGTGCAACTGTAGCAAACCCTAACCTAACCTTTTGGGCACTTCAAGTGAGAAGTTTGGCATAATTCCTAACATTCTAGTGTGTCTTAGCCTAGCGCACCTTTTGGTACTCTCAACAAGAAAAAACGTCAAGGCTGAATTTTTGGGTCAAAGTCAAAGGTAGTCATGACTTATTCTATGAACACAGAAAATAAGCTAGAAGGAGCTTCAAACCTCAGAGCATGGAAGACAGGATTGACCTCATCCTTGCCAAGAACAAGGTTCTAGATATCATGAAGGGAAAGATCGTGGAACCACATTTCGAAGCAGGAAAAGAAAATGAACCTCAGAACGTTGCAGCAATGGAGAAGTTTAAGGACAATGGCATCAATGCCATGAGTATCATTGTGGACTCTGTAAAAGATCACTTGATACCCTACATTTCAAATCTTTACTCATCCAAGAAGATGTATGATGCCCTAACTAACCTCTTTGCAGTCAAAAATATTGGACAAGTGATGAGTCTGAAGAATGAGCTTTGTGACACAATGATGACTAAGGATGATATTGTAGCCTCATACTTTGTAAGGATTTCTCAATTGAGAGATCAACTACAAGCCATTGAAGAAGTTATTCCAGAAAAGGAAATTGTGAATATTGCACTTAATGGTCTCTCTAGATCATGGGATGCATTTGTTGCAAGCATGAACACAAGGAAGGAGTTTCCAATGATTGAAGAACTTTGAACATGTTGCTCACAAGAATAGACAAGGATAAACTCAAAAGGAAGATCTCAAAAGGAAGAGGATTCTCAAGCCTATGCAACAAAGTTCAAGAGACATGGAGGTAAGAAAAGATTTGGTTCAAAAAAGAAATCCAATCATAAGAGAGATATGTCAAAGGTACAATGTTATGAATGCCATGATTATGGTCACTACAAAAGGGATTGTCCTAAACTATCAAAGAAGAGAAAGGAAAGACACCATGCATCAGCTGCCAATGATGAAGAATCTTCAAAGAAAGCCAAGCATGAAGAAACAAATTTCTTCTACTACTCAGCTCTTACAGGATCTTTTGAAGATGACATGTGGTTGATGGATAGCGGAGCTTCAAGACATATGACCGGTGATCGTGAAAATATCTCGAGCATAAAGGAAAAGGAAACCTCTCATAAAGTGGAACTTGGAGACAATAACTCTTATGCAGTCAAAGGATTGGGAAAAGCTTCTATCAAAATGGAATCGGGTAATAATGTTCATCTTAACAATGTTTTATATGTTCCTGGTTTGAAAAAGAATTTAGTATCTATTTCTTGCTTGGAAGACAAAGGAGAAAGAATAGCCTTTGTCCATGGAAAATTTCTTGTATGGTCTAAAGATTCAAAAATAGAAGATGCTAGAGTTATTGGGATACGTGAAGGAAGATTGTATAAACTCCTAGTTCAGAATGCTCAAGTTCTTGTACATTGTGAACTCAATCCTAGTGAGTTATGTCATAGAAGGTATGTTCACCTTCATTATCAATCATTTCCATCTCTAAAATAGATGGTTATAGGCATACCAGAACTACAATCGATACACGAAAGTATTTGCAGAGGATGTGCACTTGGGAAGAATATTAAGAAGCCATTCCCAAGTAGTGAGAATAGATCCAAGGAGATATTGGATCTAATACACTCATATGTATGTGGTCCTATGCCATTGAAGTCTCTAGGAGGCTCTCTTTACTATGTGACGTTCATAGATTACATTTCAAGAAAGACTTGGATGTACCTGATAAAGACGAAAGATGAAGTATTTGGCAAGTTCCAAGAATTTAAGGCTGAAGTGGAAAACTTGACAAATAAGAAGATCAAGACACTAAGATCTGATAATGGAGGAGAATACACCTCCAAGGAACGCGTTTCCTTTCGTAAAGCAGTTGGGATTAGGAGGGACCTCATTGTCCCACATAATCCTCAACATAATGGTGTAGCAGAAAGAAAAAATAGTTCCATTGAAGAATCTATTAAGGCAATGATGAATGACCAGAATCTATCCATGTTTCTATGGGGAGAAGTAGTTATGACAGTTGTATATATCCAAAATAGAAGTCCTCATCGTATATTGAAGAACACGACTCTAGAAGAAGCTTTCTCAGGAAAGAAGCCAAGTGTGGAACACTTAAGGATCTTTGGGTGTCCTGTCTATATCCGTGTTCCCAAGGACAAAAGGAAGAAGTTGGAACCTTCGAGAAAGAAGGGCATATTCGTTGGATATGGTCAACAAAAAATTGAAATCAGCAGAGACGTAACTTTTGATGAGAATATTTCCTTCAAGAAATCTATAGAATATCCCATAGACTCCAATGATGAAGAAGAATATGAAGACCCCAAGGAAGAAAGTACATGTTCACCAGAACATCCCAGTGAAGAACCAGACCAACCACTTGAACCTATAGAACTAGTGGTTGTACCCATGAACAGAAAACAACCAGCATGGCTAGAATCCACATTACAAGAAGCAGAAAGACATAAAGCTCCTAGTGGCACCTTGAGGGAAAGCAAGAGGCCCAAAAGATTCTCTAGTTATGCGACACTCATGACAAGTCTTGTCAATGCAGAGCCTTTCACCTTTGAGGAAGCAGTGAAGAAGAAAGAATGGAAGGAAGCTATGATGGAAGAATATCAATCCATCATGAAAAATGGTGTATGGGAAATGGCGCCTAGACATAAAGGAAAGTTGGTAGTAACCTCAAAATGGGTTTACAAGATAAAGCATGCAGTAGATGTGAGTATCAATAAATACAAGGCGAGATTTGTGGCTAGAGGGTTCTCCCAACATGAGGTAGAAGACTGATGAGACATTTTCTCTAGTTGCCAGATATACCAGTGGTTGTACCCATGAACAGAAAACAACCAGCATGGCTAGAATCCACATTACAAGAAGCAGAAAGACATAAAGCTCCTAGTGGCACCTTGAGGGAAAGCAAGAGGCCCAAAAGATTCTCTAGTTATGCGACACTCATGACAAGTCTTGTCAATGCAGAGCCTTTCACCTTTGAGGAAGCAGTGAAGAAGAAAGAATGGAAGGAAGCTATGATGGAAGAATATCAATCCATCATGAAAAATGGTGTATGGGAAATGGCGCCTAGACATAAAGGAAAGTTGGTAGTAACCTCAAAATGGGTTTACAAGATAAAGCATGCAGTAGATGTGAGTATCAATAAATACAAGGCGAGATTTGTGGCTAGAGGGTTCTCCCAACATGAGGTAGAAGACTGATGAGACATTTTCTCTAGTTGCCAGATATACCTCTATCAGAGCCATCATATCTCTTGCAGCATCCATGGGTTGGAGTTTACATCAGATGGATGTAAACTCTGTTTTTCTCAATGGAGTAATTGAGGAAGAAGTATACATAGAGAAACCTCAAGGTTTTGAGGTACACCCAAGAGATACTCATGTATGCAGATTAAAGAAGGCCTTGTATGGACTCAAGCAAGCTCCAAGAGCTTGGTATACACGAATTGGCAGTTGCTTGACGAGACTTGGATTTTCCAAGAGTTATGTTGATCCAAACCTTTATTACAAGGTTGTGAATGATGCACATGTGTTCCTACTACTATATGTTGATGATTTGTTTCTGACAGGTGTAGAGCCTCTCATTATTCTGGGGAAGAAGGAGCTAGCCTCTAAATTCGATATGAAGGATCTTGGTCTCATGCATTATTATTTGGGACTAGAAGTATGGCAAAAGCGTGGTGAAATCTTCCTAGGGAAAGAGAAGTATGTTGTAAAGATACTTCAAAAGTTTGGGATGATGGATTGCAAATCCATGACAACTCCCATGGTGACATATATGAGGAAGTTGAGAGACTCTGATTCTGATCCAGTAAACTCGTCCCTGTACCGACAGTTGATTGTCTCATTGATGTACTTGGTGAATACCCTACCAGACATTTGATTTGGTTTTAATACGTTGAGTCAGTTCCAGGTGGAACCTAGACATTAGCATTGGATAGCTGCAATGCATATTTTGAGATATCTTCGTGGGACGCTAAACTATGGTTTGAAATACGCCTCAAATAGTGATGTACAGCTACATGGATTTATTGATTCAGATTGGGCAAGGAGTGCAAATGACAGAAAGAGTACTTATGGTATATGCTTCAGTTTGGGATCTATTATGATATCATGGGCTAGCATGAAATAGAAGTTTGTTGCACTCAACACTGCAAAAGCAGAGTATATTGCAGCTTGCGATCATTGTATGGATGCAGTATGGCTCTAGAAGCTGGTTTTTTTTATTATTTGATCAAGTGTTGGATTCCATTGTGATATATTGTGATAATCAAAATTGTGTGAAACTTTCATAGAACCCTGTGTTCCATGACAGGCCGAAGCACATTAAGATCAAGTACTACTTTATCCGTGATAAAGTACAAAAGGGAGAAGTGATTCTCCAGTACATCTCCATCAATGAGCAAACAGCTAATATTTTGACGAAGCCTATGTCCAAGATAAAGTTTTCATACTGCAGGGACAAGTTGGGACTCGTGGAGATTGCTCCCTTAGTTGAAAGGGAGGAGATAACTTCCTCAGTTGGGAGGGTGTGATGATGGACAAACATTCTCCCTGTGGAGAATGGTCCAAGTTGACAGATTGTCGATGTGTATCATGCTAGTACAACTTAGATATAATACTCCAGCATCACGTTAGTACAACTTAGATATGATATAGATGTCCTAAGACGCATCGTGCTAGTACAACTTAGATATTATACATTGGCATCATGCTAGTACAACTTAGAGACGATGTTTATGCTTGAGTCGCATCATGTTAGATATGATCATGCTAGTACGGCTTAGATATGATGCAGAGCATCATGCTAGTATAGATTAGATATGATCATACAGCTTAGAGATGATGCAGATGACTTACATCATGCTAGATATGATCACGCTAGTACAAATTAGATATGATACAAAACATCATGCTAGTACAGCTTAGATATGATCATACAGCTTAAAGATGATGCAGAGGCATTGATCTACATCATGCGAGTACAACTTAGAGATGGTGCTTTGACACCATGCTAGTACGGCTTAGAGATGATGTAAACAGTACTTGACATCATGCCAGTACAACTTAGATATGATGCATTCGCATCATGCTAGTAAAACTTAGAGATGATACAGTGGAGAGGATGGTTCTTTTAGCCATTAAGGACATTCGGCATCTGTTGGGACAGTCATTCTTCTAGGACGTATGTCCGGATTAGAAGAATGGTCCTTGTGACACTATTGAGTGCGTTGAGTTCAGCACATGACTTATTCAGCATCCTACCTGATTACTCAGATGGAGTATGGCCTCGAGAGATGATGCAGTTGATGATATATTTTTTTTATACCAAGATGTTGTCAGATGATACTAATAGTGGTGATATTGTTCATGACTTGATCTATGTGATCGTGAGATAACATGTGTGGTTATGACGATGCTACTTTTTAATTACCTCCCTAGCTAGGAGGGAGTATTGATATTATGGTAGTTGTGGGAGGTATCAACCTCCATGTGTAACCTTTGACTAGATTAGAATATTCTGGAAGCTAGAGAAACTCTAAACAGATGTGTAGAAACCCTAGAAGACAAGTCGGCTCAATACAAAACTTAATATTGAAGAATTATCCTCTAAAAGAAGAAGTCGGTCTGGACAGGTGACAAATAGCACTATGAATAGAGGGTGCTTGAGCTCATTTGGTCACACACTCTCACACTCAAGATAAGTAGTGCGCAAGTATAGAGGAGGAGTGCAGCTGCAATGAGTGTCGTTGGGACCTGGTCTTGGTTTATGGTTTTGGACTTTCTGCTTGGTGTGCTACCTTTGGAGAAAGGTGCGTTATCTCTTGGTTATTTGTTGGGTCTAGTACTTCTCCCGGAATTATTCTATCTGTCAAGGTTACTGTGTTTGGTGGTGGTTGTGTGCCTATGGTTGGGTGACAATATTGTGATATTGTCTATGGTTAAACAAGCACATATTAACAAATTATGGGCCCACACCACCTTAAGGACAATCTAACCACTGGAAGGTAGTGTGGCAGTTCTTTGTTAAGCTCATCGTGGCACCAGTTGTCGCTGCAGCGAGGGTTTTTTATTGTGCAGCTGCAGCAAACCCTAACCCAACCTTCTAGGCACTTCAAGTGAGAAGTTTGGCATAATTCCTGACAGTATAGTGTGCCTTAGCATAGCGCACCTCTTGATACTCTTAGCAAGCAAAAACGTCAAGGTTGAATTTTTTGGTCAAAGTCAAAGGCAGTCATGACTTACTCTATGAACACATAAAACAAGCTAGAAGGAGCTTCAAACTTCAGAGCATGGAAGAAAAGGATTGGCCTCATCCTTGCCAAGAACAAGGTTCTAGATATCATGAAGGGCAAGATTGTGGAACCACATTTCGAAGCAGGAAAAGAAAATGAACCTCAAAACGTTGCAGCAATGGAGAAGTTTAAGGACAATGACAGCAATGCCATAAGTATCATTGTGGACTCTGTAAAATATCACTCGATACCCTACATATCAAATCTTGACTCATCCAAGAAGATGTATGATGACCTAACTAACCTCTTTGCAGTCAGAAATATTGGACAAGTGATGAGTCTGAAGAATGAGGTTTGTGACACAAAGATGACTAAGGATGATATTGTAGCCTCATAATTTGTAAGGATTTTTCAGTTGAGAGATCAACTACAAGCCATTGAAGAAGTTATTCCAGAAAAGGAAATTGTGAATATTGCACTTAATGGTCTCTCTAGATCATGGGATGCATTTGTTGCAAGCATGAGCACAAGGAAGGAGTTTCCAATGTTTGAAGAACTTTGGATCTGTTGCTCACAAGAAGAGACAAGGATAAACTCAAAAGGAATATCTCAAAAGGAAGAGGATGCTCAAGCCTATGCAACAAAGTTCAAGAGACATGGAAGTAAGAAAAGATTTGGTTCAGAAAATAAATTCAATCATAAGAGAGATATGTCAAAAGTACAATGTTATGGATGCCATGATTATGGTCACTACAAAAGGGATTGTCCTAAACTAGCAAAGAAGAGAAAGGAAAGACACCATGCGTCAGCTGCCAATCATGAAGAATCTTCAAAGAAAGCACAGCATGAAGAAATAGATTTCTTCTACTACTCAACTCTTACAGGATCTTTTGAAGATGACATGTGGTTGATAGACAGTGGAGCTTCAAGACATATGACCGGTGATCGTGAAAATCTCTCAAACATAAATAAAAAGGAAACCTCTCATAAAGTGGAACTTGGAGACAATAACTCTTATGCAGTCAAAGGATTGGGAAAAGCTTCTAACAAAATGGAATCAGATAACAATGTTCATCTTAACAATGTTTTATATGTCCCTGGTTTGAAAAAGAATTTAGTATCTATTTCTTGCTTGGAAGACAAAGGAGAAAGAATAGTCTTTGTCAATGGAAAAGTTCTTGTATGGTCTAAATATTATAAAATAGAAGATGTTAGAGTTATTGGGATACGTGAAGGAAGATTGTATAAACTCCTAGGTTAGAATACCCAAGCTCTTGTACATGATGAACTCAATCCTAGTGAGTTATGGCATAGAAGGCATGTTCACCTTCATTATTAATCATTTCCATCTCTAAAACAAATGGTTATAAGTGTTGATATTATGGTAGCTGGAGGTATTTACCTCCACGTGTAAACCTGACGAGAATAGAATATGCCGAGAAGCAAGAAGAAACCCTAACTAGTTGGCTAATAACCCTAGAAGACAATTCGGCTCAAGAGAATGACTTGTATTAGGTTATTAGCCTCCAAGAGAAGAAGTCGACTGAAAGAAATAATATATACTAAATAAATAGGCACCCGGAATGAGAAGTCGGCCCAGACAGTTTGTCAGTTTTAGTATAAATACAGGAAGCCAGTCTTCATTCTGGAAAGCATTCTCAGAACTGCGGAGCTCACTTGTGCGCACTGCAGTTAGCCAGTTTGTGCGCAAGTTTGGAGGAGAGATGTCGTTGCAACTGTTGCAGCTAGCAGATTACGTTTTGGCTTGGACTATCTCTTGGTTATGGTTTGGACTATCTGATCAGCGCTTGTTTGGTGTGTTATCCTTGGAGAAAGGTGCAACACCCTTTGTTTGGCTATCTAGCCTAGGGTTTGCTTCTAGAATGATTCTCTGCCAAGGTTAAGGTGCTTGTAGGGTGGCTTCGACCTATGGTTGGGTGACAATAGTGATATTGTCTATGGTAAAACGAGCACATCCATCATATTCTAACAGGTTATGGGCCCACACCTCCTTCATTCAATCTAACCACTGGAAGGGAGCATAGCCATAAGGATCCTAAGCTCATTGAAAGAACTACCACTAGGGTTTCTAATAGGAGCAGTCACCAAAGCACTATCGCTAGGGTTACTAGCAGGTGCAGTTGCAGAAACCCTAATCCTCTCGTTGAGGCACCTTAAGTGAAGGGATTGATCTATTTTCTGAATAAACCAATGTGCCCTAGCCTAGCGCATCTCCTGGTACTCTCAGCAAGCCAAGACGTCAAGTTTGAGTTTTTGGTCAAATCTAGGGTTGACCAAGTCAAAGCAGCCATGACTTACTCTATGAAGTCAGAAAACAAGTTAGATGGAGCTTCTAACTTCAGATCATGGAAGACAAGGGTTGACCTCATCCTTGCCGAGAATAAAGTGTTGGATGTCATGAAAGGAAAGATCGTGGAACCAGAGTTTGAAGAAGGAAAAGAGAAGGAACTGCAGAATGTTGCAGTTATGAAGAAGTTCAAAGACGGTGACATAAATGCCATGAGTATCATAGTGGACTCTATAAAAGACCACTTGATACCCTACATATCTCATCTTGACTCATCAAAGAAGATGTACGATGCCCTAACAAATCTATTCTCAGTCAAAAACATTGGACAAGTAATGAGTCTGAAGAATGAGCTCCGTGAAATGAAGATGAATAATGATGACAGCACAATATCATACTTTGTGAGAATCTCTCAGTTAAGAGATCAACTACAAGCTATTGAAGAGATCATTTCAGAGAAGGAATTGGTAAACATAGTACTCAATGGTCTTCCCAAGACATTGGATGCATTTGCCGCAAGCATGAACACAAGGAAGGAGTATCCTACATTTGAAGAACTTTGGACTTGTTGTGCTCAAGAAGAATCAAGGATCAGTGCAAAAGAGAAACCCCAAAAAAAGTACGATGATCAAGCCTTCACAGCAAGATTCAAGAATTTCAAGAACAAAAGGAAGTTTGGTTGAAGGAAGAAGCCAAATCAAGAGAAAGATATGTCAGAAATACAATGCTTCAACTGTCGAAAGTATGGGCACTACAAGAATCATTGTCCCGAGCTAAAGAAGAGGAAGGAGACACAGAAAGCATCAGTTGCCGAAGAAAAGGAACCTACAAAGAAGACCAAGCAGGATAAAACAAACTTCTTCTTCTAAGACAAGGTAACAATACTCTTCATAGTTCTTGTACATACCATGTTTTATGTACATATCTTGCATATCTATTTCTTAGAAGATAATATATTCAAAGAAAAACTACACCTATGGAAGAAACAACAAGATAAGGATTGATATCATTATGACTACAAGTCAGACAATACACATGAAAGGATGAAATACATCAAACAATTCATGTGGAAGTTATTACATAAGTAACAGCTGAAAGACAAGTCGAATTCATAATCAATCTTGAAGAAACCTAGAAGAAGTAAAGACAGAAAGAAGTCAACAATCAAGAGGAAACTGGAGAAAGACTTATGACACCTTGCAGAAGGCAATAAGGATGCAGACGGAAGCATGGATTATGTTAGATGGAGGGATTCAATTATAGACTTCCAAAAGAAAGACATGCACGCATACATGAAGCAAGGATTAGGAGGGAGCTAATCCTATGATCTATTGAAGATGATGAAGTATATATCCATGGTAGCAACCATGAAAAGAAGTACATGTTCAGTTTGACTTTAGAAGAAGTCTTCTTCGAAAAGAAGCCTTAAAGTATCCCTGGTTATCCATCCACATCCATGATCCTATGATGAAAGGAAGAAGTTGGAATCTTCAGAGCATGGAATCTATAGAAAACTCCATGGACCTAAGATCTAAGGAGAACCATGAGGAAAAACATGAAGATTCCAAGAAAGAAAGAGAAGCCAAAACAACCAGTGATTGTATCGAGAATCACAAGATTACCAGCATGATATGAACTCACTAAAAGCAATCAAGCAAAGATACTGAAATTTGTGATGAAGAACAATGTATGAAAGACTTATGAATGTAAGCATTGCGAGATCCAGAACTAGAGGTTCTCCCAGATGGAGGGAGAAGACTATGATGATTAATTGTTCCAGTAAAACCAGATATATCTCTACATGAGCCATTATATCGTCTGCAATATCCATGGGTTGGAATTGACATAAGATGAATGCAAAGACTGTTCTCCAGAATAATTGAACAAAGAGCGTATGTAGAGCAACCTCAATGCTTTGAGGTATACAATAAAGAGACCCTTGTATGCAAATGGAAAAAGACAACTTGGTGGAGAACCTCCAATGCACAACAGAAGCATGGTGAAGACTTTCTATAATAGAGATATTGTATCAGAATGATTACTCAGAAATTCAGGATGATGGATTGCTAATCCATGACAACTCTCATAATGGAAGAAGAAGTACCACTTGGATATGTTCCAGTTTCACCCTTGCCACGATGTTATGAGCTAGCAAGAAACAAAGATGAATCCAAAAATGATATACTTCATTGATCAGAACTATATGAAGCCTTCAGAGAAAACTAGTGTTCTAGAAAGACCGAAGCACATTTGAGATCAAGCATTACATTCTCCGTAATGAAGACCAAAAAAGAAAAAATGGTTCTCCAATATATATATCTCCACAGATGAGCAGATAAGCAGACATTTTGGTAAAGCTTCTGTCCAAGATGAAAGAGTTTGCGTACTAGAGCTCGTGGAGACGACTTCCATATTGAAAAAGGAAGAGATGACTCCCATGTTGGGAGGGAGCACTCATGTGTTATTGACTTATGGACAGTCATTTTTCAATTCGAAAAATGGTCCAGGATGAGCAGTGCCTTTCCAGTTCGGAAAGTGGTTTGAGATTTCTGACGGACAGGCATTTTCCAGTTCGAAAAATGGTCCAGATCGAACGGTCATTTTCGTAATGAAAATGTTTCGATGGATTGTTGATGTACCATAGACATCGATTTCCCATTGTGGTTAACATGGGGAATGGTCTAGGACAGTCTCTCTTCTTAACGGTCACTCTTAGCAGTGGTCAAGAAGACTGGTCTGCCTCGTCGGACAGTCATTCTTTCGAAGCTCACAGTTGTGAGTAGTTTCGAAGAATGGTCTGTTTTGGAGGTTGGCGCAGGACAGTCATTTCTTTAGGAAATGGTCCGAACAGTCATTCCCTAGGGTAGATTCATTTTCTCCAGGTTGCATTTTGTTTAGTGCCGGAAGAATGGCTTAGATAGGTGAATGGTCCAAGTTCAACAATCAGGAGCAGGCATTCCCTAGGGCAGACTCATTCTCTCCAGGTTGCACTTTGTTTAGTGTCGAAGGAATGGCCCGGGATAGGAAATGGTCCAGGCTCAGAAATCGGAACAGTTATTCTTCCTTGCTTGAGAAGAATAGTCCAGATAACTCATCATTGCTGTTTGACCTTCTAAGGGCAGATGCTCTTCCACATCTCACAGATGTGAGTGGAAGAACGGCCCAGATGATTCGGTTTATATCATAACAATGTTTTTTGTGCAGGTTGATATCAGATGATTGTTATGGAGATAGTATGTCTCTAGACAGTAGATGTATACTACTGTGGTGGATGTGTTCCACTGATTGTGACTATACGTCACTAATCAAGTATCTGTGTACTACTTGGTGTTGTAGTGTACCATTGGATTGTAGTTGCGTACTACTATGGATAGACACAGTTGTGTTCTATTGAATGATATTGTTTCGATTGCCTTGAAGACTATCAACAGTGTTGGAAATGATTATCAGCTAGATGGATGAATAATGGATAGAGATTTCCCGGACGGAAAATGGTCCAGTATATTTATTCTTCTGGGACATATGTCCGGATTAGAAGAATGGTTCTTGTGTCACTCTATGGAGTGAGTGACTTATCCAGCATCATGTCTAATTACTCAGATGGAGTATGGTTTTGAGAGATGATGCAGTTGATGACACTAATATTGATGATGGTGCTCATGATCTAATCATGAGATAGTCTATACGACTATGTTGATGCTACCGGGTGAATGGTATGTTTGTGCTCAAGACCATTACCTTCAATACCACCCTAGCTAGGAGGGAGTGTTGATATTATGGTAGTTCTGGGAGGTATTTACCTCCACGTGTAAACCTGATGAGAATAGAATATTTCGGGAAGCAAGAAGAAACCCTGACTAGTTAGCTAATAACCCTAGAAGACAAGTCGACTCAAGAGAATGACTTGTATTAGGTTATTAGCCTCCAAGAGAAGACGTTGGATGAAAGAAATAATATATACTAAATAAATAGGCACCCATAATGAGACATCGTCCCAGGCAATTTGTCAGTTTTAGTATAAATACAGGAGGCCAGTCTTCATTCTGGAAGGCATTCTCAGAACTGCAGAGCTCACTTGTGCGCACTACAATTAGCCAGTTTGCACGCAAGTTTGGAAGAGAGTTGTCGTTGCAGCTGCTTCAGCTAGCAGATTATGTTTTGGCTTGGACTATCTCTTGGTTATGGTTTGGACTATCTGATCAGCTCTCGTTTGGTGCGCTATCCTTGGAGAAAGGTGTGCCACCCTTTGTTTGGCTATCTAGCGTAGGGTTTGCTTCCAGAATGATTCTCTGTCAAGGTTAAGGTGCTCGGAGGGTGGCTTCGGCCTATGGTTGGATGACAATAGTGATATTGTCTATGGTAAAACGAGCACATCCATCATATTCTAACAATAGGCATACCAGAACTACAATCAGTACACAAAGGTATTTGTAGAGGACATTGTGCACTTGGGAAGAATATTAAGAATTCATTCCCAAGTAGTGAGGATAGATCAAAGGAGATCTTGGATCTAATACACTCATATGTATGTGGTCCTATGCCAGTGAAGCCTCTAGGAGGCTCTCTTTACTATGTGATGTTCATAGATGACTTTTCAAGAAAGACTTGGATGTACCTGAAAAAGACGAAAGATGAAGTATTTGGCAAGTTCCAAGAATTCAAGGTTGAAGTGGAAAACTTGACAGATAAGAAGATCAAGACGCTAAGATCTGATAATGGAGGAGAATACACCTCCAAGGAACTCGTTTCCTTTTGTAAAGAGGGGGCTCATTGTCCCACATAATCCTCAACATAATGGTGTAACAGAAAGAAAGAATAGTTCCATTGAAGAATCTGTTAAGACAATGATGAATGACGAGAATCTATCCATGTTTCTATGGGGAGAAGCAGTTATGACAGTTGTATATATTCGGAATAGAAGTCCTCATCGTATATTGAAGAACACGACTCTAGAAGAAGCTTTCTTAGGAAAGAAGCCAAGTGTGGAACATTTAATGATCTAAAAATGAAGAAGACTTGAAAATCTTGAAATTATTTGCAAGTAAATTTTATGTGTTAAAAGCAAATGGATCAATTTTGCAACACATTAATTAAAGGATTACTCATGCAAGATACAAATAAACAACAGCATAATCAATGAACATAAGCACATAAACACAACAATTGATAAAGGAGTTCACCCCTCTCTTGGGCTACATCTCCTGGTCCAGCTTCCAATGGATCATTATTATTAATTGCTTAAAGTGCTCAAAAACGTGCTTTACAATGCTCAAATTGACCAACGGACTGCTCCAATGGCTTCAGAGCATCCAAAAACCCCTAGCTGGGATTTTTCGACACCTCAATCGGTCAAAAAACGAAGAAGTTAGGCCTCCTGGAAGTCCCCCCTTCAAGCTTGTTGTCTCTGCATCTACAAAATGCACCCTTGTTTCATGAACCTGGCACACATGCAATTTAAAGCGTGAAAACCAGCACCGGGCGCAACTGCGCCAACAATGCGAACTGTAGGACGGTTATGGGCGCGCCAACCCCTAACCGCCTAGCACCTAGGCACGTGAGGTCCTCCATACGACCTTGCGCAATGTAAAAAGGGGCTCTGTCTATAGGCAAATAAAGTCGTTACAAGTGGCGGGTAGGTTACAACCGTGTGAACCATATTTAATATACCAAACGCGCCCATAGTACCAAAACCATATGACAGGGTCATATGGTATATAGGTTATAACCACGGGCTATATTAAAAAAACTCTCGTGCATCATTTAACAAAGGTATGGTCATATGTTTCAAAGTATAAAACCGTGGGTCGGGGCTAAGCCCCGGCCCGACCCCCCGCCGTTTAAAACAATATGCAAATTCAAATACAATAAAACTCGTATACATAACAAGGCGTAACCGGTGGTCCGTTGGTCGGGCGGACTTTGTGAAGGCTCTATGCGGTGGGGAGGTCCGGGGGTCGAACCCCACAGACTCCAATATATTTTGACAAACAAACCAATAGCAAATACCGGGGTGCCACGTGGAAGCCAATAACTTGTCCAAACGATGCCACGTGTCGCATTCCGATTTGCCCAACTGTCAGCCACATCACCTCTTCCACGTCATCGTACGGACGTACGGCCCTGCCACATCAGCCTGTACGGACTGTACAGTCAGCGTCCCCTTTTTTGCATGTTTGACATTCCAAACAGATTGCAATATCTCTCGCTCCCGATGTTCGTTTGAGACGAAACGAGTTGCGTTGGGTTCGCAACGA
>JZKD02S1617086.1:405002-418087 GCA_000966675.3 Picea glauca
CATCTCTCTCATCTCCATGACAACCTTTCTGAGATCTTCATCTTCTGCAGGAACACGTTCATGACTTTCTGCATGAGCCATACTTGGTGAATGCCTCCTTGAAACTTGCGGTGATGGTATATGCTTCTTCCTTGAAGGATGAGAACTTGGCTCCACAAGTTGACCTTCTCCTCTTGTGAGTTTCAACCTTGTGAGCATCAGAAACAAAACACTTGCAAGCAATCAAGTCTTCAAAAACCAGTGCTCTGATACCAACTTTATCTAAAAATGAAGAAGACTTGAAAATCTTGAAATTATTTGCAAGTAAATTTTATGTGTTAAAAGCAAATGGATCAATTTTGCAACACATTAATTAAAGGATTACTCATGCAAGATACAAATAAACAACAGCATAATCAATGAACATAAGCACATAAACACAGCAATTGATAAAGGAGTTCACCCCTCTTGGGCTACATCTCCTGGTCCAGCTTCCAATGGATCATTATTATTAATTGCTCAAAGTGCTCAAAAACGTGCTTTACAATGCTCAAATTGACCAACATATTGCTCCAATGGCTTCAGAGCGTCCAAAAACCCCTAGCTGGGCTTTTTCGGCACCTCAATCGGTCAAAAAACGAAGAAGTTAGGCCTCCTGGAAGTCCCCCCTTCAAGCTTGTTGTCTCTGCATCTACAAAACGCACCCTTGTTTCATGAACCTGGCACACACGCAATTTAAAGCCTGAAACCCCAGCACCGGGCGCAACTGCGTCAACGGTGCGAACTGTAGGACGGTTATGAGCGCGCCAACCCCTAACCACCTAGCACCTGGGCACGTGAGGTCCTCCATACGACCTTGCGCAATGTAAAAAGGGGCTCCGTCTATAGGCAAATAAAGCCGTTACAAGTGGCGGGTAGGTTACAACCGTGTGAACCATATTTAATATACCAAACGCGCCCATAGTACCGGAGCCATATGACAGGGTCATATGGTATATAGGTTATAACCACAGGCTATATTAAAAAAACTCTCGCGCATCATTTAACAAAGGTATGGTCATATGTTTCAAAGTATAAAACCGTGGGTCGGGGCTAAGCCCCGGCCCGACCCCCCGCCGTTTAAAACAATATGCAAATTCAAATACAATAAAACTCGTATACATAACAAGGCGTAACCGGTGGTCCGTTGGTCGGGCGGACTTTGTGAAGGCTCTACGCGGTGGGGAGGTATGGGGGTCGACCCCCACGGACTCCAATATATTTTGACAAACAAACCAATAGCAAATACCGGGGTGCCACGTGGCAGCCCATGACTGGGCCACGTGGCACCCAATCACTTGTCCAAACGATGCCACATGTCGCATTCTGATTCGCCCAACTGTCAGCCACATCACCTCTGCCACGTCATCGTACGGATGTACGGCCCTGCCACGTCAGCCTGTACGGAGTGTACATTCAGCGTCCCCTTTTTTGCCTGTTTGATATTCCGAACAGATTGCAATATCTCTCGCTCCTGATGTCTGTTTGAGACGAAACGAGTTGCGTTGGGTTCGCAACGACGAGGCCTACGCTCTCGTCCGATTTGAAGCGATTCCGAGCACTTTGAATTTTTGAGCAAAATTTGATCCCCTGATCATTTAAGGACCTTTGGGTGTCCTGTCTATATCCATGTTCCCAAGGACAAAAGGAAGAAGTTGGAACCTTCAGAAAAGAAGGGCATATTAGTTAAATATAGTGATACATCAAAAGCTTACAAAATCTATGTCCCAGGTCAACAGAAGATTGAAATCAGCAGGGACGTAACTTTTGTTGAGAAGATTGCCTTCAAGAAATCTATAGAAGATCCCATAGACTCCAATGATGAAGACGAATATGAAGACCACAAGGAAGAAAGTACATGTTCACCAAAACATTCGAGTGAAGAACCATACCAACCACTTGAATCTGTAGAACCAGTTGTTGTACCCAAGAACATAAAACGACCAACATAGCTAGAATCCACCTTACAAGAAGCAGAAAGACATAAAGCTCCCAGTGGCACCATGAGGGAAAGCAAGGCCCAAAAGATTACCTAGTTATGCGACACTCGTGACAAGTCTTGTCAATGTAGAACCTTCCACCTTTGAGGAAGCAATCAAGAAGAAAGAATGGAAGGAAGCTATGATGGAAGAATATCGATCCATCATGAAAAATGGTGTATGGGAAATGGTGCCTAGACCTGAAGGAAAGTTGGTAGTAACCTCAAAATGGGTTTACAAGATAAAGCATGCAGTAGATGGTAGTATCAATAAATACAAGGCGAGATTTGTGGCTAGAGGGTTCTTCCAACAGGAGGGAGAAGACTATGATGAGACGTTTGCTCCAGTTGCTAGATATATCTCTATCAGAGCCATCATATCTCTTGCAGCATCCATGGGTTGGAGTTTACATGAGATAAATGTAAACACTGCTTTTCTCAATGGAGTAATTGAGAAAGAAGTATACATAGAGCAACCTCAAGGTTTTAAGGTACACCTGAGAGATACCAATGTTGCAGATTAAAGAAGGCCTTGTATGGACTCAAGCAAGCCCCAAGAGCTTGGTATGCACGAATTGACAGTTACTTGATGAGACTTGGATTTTCCAAGAGCTATGTTGATCCAAACCTTTAGTACAAGGTTGTGAATGATGCACCTGTGATCCTACTACTATATGTTGATGATTTGTTTCTGAGAGGTCCAGAGCCTCTCATTATTCAGTGTAAGAAGGAGCTAGCCTTTGAATTCGATATGAAGGATCTTGGTCTCATGCATTATTATTTGGGACTAGAAGTATGGTAGAAGTGTGGTGAAATCTTCCTAGGGAAAGGGAAGTATGTTGTAAAGATCCTTCAGAAGTTTGGGATGATGGATTGCAAATCCATGACAACTCCCATGGTAACAGATATGAGGAAGTTAAGAGACTCTGATTCTGATCCAATAAATCTGTCCTTGTACCGACAGTGGATTGGCTCATTGATGTTCTTGGTGAATACCCGACTAGACATTTGCTTTGTTGTGAACACGTTGAGCATGTTCCAGGTGGAACCTAGACATGAGCATTGGATAGTTGTAAAGCATATTTTGAGATATCTTCGTGGGACGCTAAACTATGGTTTGAGATACGCCTCAAACAGTGATGTACAGCTGCATGGATTTACTGATTCAGATTGGGCATGGAGTGCAGATGACAGAAAGAGTACTTCTGGTGTATGCTTCAGTATGGGATCTACTATGATATCATGGGCTAGCATGAAATAGAAGTTTGTTGCACTCAGCACTGCAGAAGCAGAGTATATTGCAGCTTGTGATGCTTGTACGAAAGCAATATGGCTATGTAAGTTGGTTTCTGGACTATTTGATCAGGTGTTGGATTCGACTATGGTATATTGTGATAATCAAAGTTGTGTGAAGCTTTCATAGAACCATGTGTTCCATGACAGGTCGAAGCACATTAAGATCAAGTACTACTTTATCTGTTATAAAGTACAGAAGGGAGAAGTGATTCTCCAATACATCTCCATCGATGAGTAGACCATTGATATTTTGACGAAGCCTTTGTCCAAGATAAAGTTTGCATACTTGAGGGACAAGTTGGGACTCGTGGAGATTGCTCCCTTAGTTGAAAGGGAAGAGATGACTTCCTCAGTTGGGAGGGAGTGTTGATGGACAGACATTCTCCCTGTGGAGAATGGTCCAAGTTGACATATTGTCGATGTGTATCATGCTAGTACAGCTTAGATATGATGCTTCAGCATCATGCTAGTATAACTTAGATATGATACAGATGTCCTGAGACGCATCGTGCTAGTACAACTTGTTAGAATATAGAAGATTGTGCTCGTTTTACCATTGATGATACCCTCGTCACCCAACCACTGGCCGAAGCCACCCTCCGAGCACCTTGACCTTGACTAAGAAGAGAATCCTGGTAGCAATCCAATAGCTAAGAGAGGCTAATGCACCAAGCAAGAAATAGAAACTAAGTTGAACAGATGATCCCACCCAGAAGCCAGCACACCACTTTCCAGCTCTCCTAGAAACTTGTGCACCAAACTACAATTGCATGCGCAGATTTGGCTCTCTCTGCAACTGCTGAGATGAAGAATAATGAAAACTGGCGCCCTATATTTATAGTAATCTGGGTAGTTTAACTGGGGCCGACTTCTCCTTCTGGATATCAATAAATTCATATTAAATGTATTTGTCCAGCCGACAACTTGTCTAGGGTTTCCTTCAATTCTTTGCTTCCTTCCAGAGGATTCTAGTCTCGTCATAGGTCACAATAGAGGTTCATACCTCCCGAAGCTACCATAATATTAACACTCCCTCCTAGCTAGGGAGGTATGGTCTTGAGCACAACAGACCATTCAACTAGTAGCACTACGAGCACCTGTCATTATTATCCAACTGAATAATCTCCTATGACAACTGGTATAATATCAATTAATAGAACACACATGTGTCTATTCAGGTAGTACGCAACTACTCAAACTGTGAAACATAATCACAAATAGTGGAACAAATCCACCACAGTAGCATATCTACTATCATTTATTCTTCATAACAAACATCTGATAGCAACCTACATAGAAACAATGTTATGATAAAAACTGAATCATTTGGGCCAATCTTTCACTCACGTCTGTGAGATCTGAAAGAATGTCTACCCTCGGTATAGAATATCAACAATGGGCTATCTGCCCCATTCTTCTCAAACAAGGAAAAATGATTATTTATGATTTCTGAGCCTGGACCATTTCTCACCCTGGGCCATTCTTCCTACACTAATTAAAGTGCACCCTGGACAGAATGTATAAACCCTAAGAAATGTTTGGACCATTCCTCACCCTGGGCCATTCCTCCGACACTAAACAAAGTGTAACCTGGAGAGAATGAGTATGTCATAAGGAATGATTGTCCCTGATTGTTGAGCCTAGACTATTCCCCACCCTGGGCCATTCCTCCGACACTAAACAAAGTGTAACCTGGAGAGAATGAGTCTGCCCTAAGGAATAATTGGCTGGACCATTCCCCCCCCTGGGCCATTCCTCCGACACTAAACAAAGTGTAACCTGGAGAGAATGTATAACCCTCGAGGAATGTTTGTCCTACATCAACCTCCAAAACGGACCATTCTTCGAAACTACTCACAACTGTGAACTTCGAAAGAATGACTGCCCTGCGAGGCGGACCATTCTACTTGACCACTACTCAAAGTGACTGCTAAGAAGAATGATTGTCCTAGACCACTCCCCATGTTAACCACAATGGGAAGTCGTTGTCTATGATACATCAGCAATCAATCTGCCTCCCATGTTAACTACAATGGGAAGTCACTGTCCATCAGAAATCTCAAACCACTTTCCAAACTGAAAAGCATCTGTCCAATCTGGACTAATTTCAATTAAAAATAAATAATGTTTTCAGTGCTCCCTCCTAACTGGAGAGTTATTTAAATCACAAAAATAAATGTTTTTCAAGAATATTTTTTCGTACCTTCTCTAGCTTGGAGAATCTTCTCTTTCAGCTACGGGAGTTATTTCCACGATCTCCATCTTCTCTCGAAAATATGCAAACTTGATTCTGGATAGAGGTTGTCAGGATATTTGATGTCTACTCATTAGTGGGGATATACTCGAGCTTTACCTCTCCTTCTTGGACTTTATCTCGAATAAAGTAGTATTTGATTTCAATGTGCTTCGACCTTTCATGAAACATTGGATGTTCAGATAATCTTATGCAACTCTGATTATCACAATATATTATGGTCGATTATGGAGTCTGATCAAATAAATCGGAGATTAACTTCCTTAGCCATACTGCTTCTATGCATGCTTCACAAGCTGCCATATACTCTGCTTCTGTTGTACTGAGTGCGACAGACTTTTGTTTCCTGCTGCCCCAAGATATTATAGCGGAGCCCAAGCTAAAACACATACCTGAAGTACTCTTTATGTCTTCTGCACTTCCTGCCCAATCAGAGTCTGTGAATCCATGAAGTTGGATATCACTAGATGCGGTATATCTCAAGCCATAGTTTATTGTCCCACGAATATATCTTAGGACATGCTTTGCAGCTATCCAATGCTCTTGTCTAGGTTCCACCTGGAACTGACTTAATGTATTTACAACAAAGCAAATATCTAGTCGAGTATTTACCAAATACATCAATGATCCAATTAGCTTCCGATATAGAGATGGATCTACTAGATCGGAATCTGGGACTTTCAATTTTCTTATATCTGCATTCATAGGAGTGTCCATGGACTTACAGTCCATCATTCCAAACTTCTGAAGGATCTTTATTGCGTACTTTCCTTGTCCAAGGAATACTTCACCACGCTTCTGCCATACTTCTAGTCCCAAGTAATAGTGCATGAGACCTAGATCTTTCATATCAAATTCAGAGCCTAAATCCTTCTTGCACTGGATGATTAGAGATTCTTCACTTGTTATGAATAGATCATCAACATATAATAGTAGAATCACAGGTGCGTTGTCCACGACTTTGTAATAAAGGTTTGGATCTGCATGACTCTTGGAGAAACCAAGTCTTGTTAGATAGTTGTCCATTCTGGCGTACCAAGCCCTTGGAGCTTGTTTGAGTCCATATAGAGCTTTCTTCAATCTGCAAACGTGAGTGTCTCTGGAATGTACATTGAATCCTTGAGGTTGTTCAATATATACTTCTTCTTCAATAGCTCCGTTGAGAAAGGTTGTCTTTACATCCATCTGGTGTAGATTCCATCCCATGGAAGCAGCAAGAGATATGATAGCTTTGATGGAGGTATACCTTGCCACCGAAGAAAAGGTTTCGTCATAATCTTCTCCCTCCCTCTGGGAGAACCCTCTGGCCACGAATCTTGCCTTGTATTTATCCACGCTTCTGTCTACTGCATGTTTTATCTTGTATACCCATTTTGAGGTTACCATTGATTTTTCTTTAGGTCTGGGTACAATTTCCCATACTTTATTTTTCATAATGGACTGATGTTCTTCTGCCATAGCTTCTTTCCATTTTCCCTTCTGGACTGCTTCTTCGAATGTGTAGGTTCTTCCTCTAGAAGCTTCGTCATGTATGTTGCATAGCTTGAGAGTCTTTTTGGTCTTTTACTCTTCCTGGATGTTCCTTCTGGAACCTTGATTCTTTCTGCGTCTTGTAATATGGCTTCAAGCCAAGATGGTCGCTTCTTGGTCTTAGGTACGATAATTGAATCATTGTTTTCACATGGCTCCAGGTTGATCATTTTCGTCATTTTCGTTTTCTGTGTTTTCTTCATTAGGTTCTTCAACCTCTTCTTCTTCGATAATTTCTTCGATGGATTTTCTGAAGGCCATCCTTTCATTGAACGTTACATCTCTGCTAACTTCGATCTTGTGTTGTTCTGGAATATATATTCTATAGGCTTTAGATGAGTCACTATATCCCACGAATATTCCCTTATTTCCCGAGGGTTCTAGTTTATTCCTTTTATCTTTGGGAATATGAGAGTAAACTGGACATCCAAATATTCTTAGATTTTCTACGTTAGGTTTCTTACCTGAGAATGCTTCTTCTAGTGTCATGTCCTTCAATATGCGATGAGGGCTTATGTTTTGTACATATATTGTCGTCATTGTTGCTTCTCCCCATAGAAACATGGATAGACCTTGATCGTTCAATAGGGATTTTATTGTTTCTTTGATAGCTCTGTTCTTTCTTTTTGCTACACTGTTTTGTTGAGGATTATGAGGAACAGTCGGCTCCCTCCTAATCCCTGTTGATTTGCAGAATGCAACAAACTCCTTCGAGGTGTATTCTCCTCCATTATCTGATCTTAATGTCTTGATCTTCTTGCTCGTAAGGTTTTTTATTTTTGTCTTGAATTCTTGGAATTTGTTGAATACTTCGTCTTTTGATTTCAGTAGGTACAGCCACGTTTTTCTTGAATAGTCATCTATGAAGATTACGTAGTGGAGAGATCCTCCTAGAGATCTAACTGGCATTGGTCTGCAAACATCGGAGTGTATTAGATCTAGGGTTTCCTTGGATATGTTATTGCTCCTTGGAAATGGTCTCTTGATATTCTTCCCAAGGGCACATCCCTTGCAGATTCCTTCGTGTGTAGATTTCAATTCAGGTATTCCTTCAACCATTTTTCTGAGGAAAGGTAATGCTTGATAATTGATATGAGCGTACATTTTATGCCAAAGTTCATTAGGGTTGACTTTGTCATGTACTAGAGCTTCTTCATTTCGTTCTAGTAGTCTATACAAATTTCCTTCACGACTTCCAATAACCCTAGCGTCTTCTATGCTGGAATTTTTATGCCATGATAACACCTTTCCATCCATGAAGGTTATTCTATTTCCTTTGTCTTCTAAACATGATATTGATACAAGATTCTTTTCTAAACCAAGTACATATAGAACATTACTTAAGTGAACATGATTACCTGATTCCAATTTGACGGAGGCTTGTCCAAATCCTTCGACAGGGTAAGTACTTTTGTCTCCAAGCTCCACTTTGTACGATGTCTTTCTCTCATTTAGATTTGAGAGTCTGGTTTGATCTCCCGTCATGTGTCTGGAAGCTCCACTGTCGATTATCCACATATCGTCTTCAATTGTCCCGGTGAGTGCTGAGTAGTGTAAGAGACTGATTGTTTCACACATATCTTCAGTTGACTGGTCACTAGTCCTGCCTTGATCCAAAACTTCAACTTCGTCATTTATGTCTTCTGAGAGAGTCAATAGGTGCGCTGAGTTAGGGCACATCTGAATATCTTCTCCTTGAGCGAGATGCTCCATCACAAGGTGTCGGATCTGAGAATTAGGGTTTCTGCAACTGCTACTGCTAGTAACCCTAGCTATAGTGCTTTAGAAGTTGCTCCTGCTAGTAACCCTAGCAGCAAAACCTCAATGAGCTCAATATCTAGCGGTTATGTTTCCTTCTAGCGTTTTAGGCTGACTAAAGGGGTGTGGGCCCATAACCTGTTAGAATATAGAAGATTGTGCTCATTTTACCATTGACGATACCCTCGTCACCCAACCACTGGCCAAAGCCACCCTCCGAGCACCTTGACCTTGACTGAGAAGAGAATCCTAGTAGAAATCCAATAGCTAAGAGAGGCTAATGCACCAAGCAAGAAATAGAAACTAAGCTAAACAGATGATCCCACCTAGAAGCTAGCGCACCACTTTTCAGCTCTCCCAGAAACTTGCGCACCAAACTGCAACTGCCTACGCAGATTTGGCTCTCTCTGCAACTGTTGAGATGAAGAATAATGAAAACTGGTGCCCTATATTTATAGTAATCTGGGTAGTTTAATTGGGCCGACTTCTCCTTCTGGGTATCAATAAATTCATATCAAATGTATTTGTCCAGCCGACAACTTGTCTAGGGTTTCCTTCAATTCTTTGCTTCCTTTCAGAGGATTCTAGTCTCATCATAGGTCACAATAGAGGTTCATACCTCCCGAAGCTACCATAATATTAACACAACTTAGATATGATGCATTGGCATCATGCTAGTACAGCTTAGAGAAGATGCTTATGCATGAGTTGCATCATGCTAGTACATCTTAGATATGATGCATAGCATTATGCTAGTATAGCTTAGATATGATCATACAACTTAGAGATGATGCAGATGACTTACATCATGCTAGATATGATCATGCTAGTATAGCTTAGATATGATGCAGAGCATCATGCTAGTACAGCTTAGACATGATCATACAGCTTAAAGATGATGCAGAGGCATTGATCTACATCATGTGAGTACAGCTTAGAGATGGTGCTTTGACACCATGCTAGTACGGCTTGGAGACGATGTAGACGGTACTCCACATCATGCCAGTACAACTTAGATATGATGCATTTGCATCATGCTAGTACGGCTTAGAGATGATATAGTGGAGAGGATGGTTCTTGTAGCCATTGAGGACATTCAGCATCTGTTGGGACAGTCATTCTTCTAAGACGTATGTCTGGATTAGAAGAATGGTCCTTGTAACACTTTGTTGAGTGTGTTGAGTTCAACACATGACTTATTCAACGTCCTGCCCGATTACTCAGATGGAGTATGGCCTCGAGAGATGATGCAGTTGATGATATATTTTTTTTATACAAGGATGTTGTCAAATGATACTAATAGTGGTGATGTTGCTCGTGACTTGATCTATATGATCATGAGATAGCATGTGTGGCTATGACGATGCTACTTATTAATACCTCCCTAGCTAGGAGGGAGTGTTGATATTATGGTAGTTGTGGGAGGTATCAACCTCCATGCGTAACCTCTGACTAGATTAGAATATTTCGAAAGCCAGAGAAACCTTAAACATGTGTAGAAACCCTAGAAGATAAGTCGACTCAATAAAAGAATTAATATTGAAGTATTAGCCTCTAAAAGAAGAAGTTGGCATGGACAGGTAACAAAGAGCACTATAAATAGAGGGCACTTGAGCTCATTTGGTCACACACTCTCACACTCAAGATAAGTAGTGTGCAAGTGAGGAAGAGTGCAGGCAACGACTGTAGCTAGGAGTTGGTCTTGGTTTATGGTTTTGGACTTTCTTCTTGGTGCGTTATCTCTTGGTTATCTGTGTTGATATTATGGTAGCAGCGGAAAGTATTTAGCTCCACGTGTAAACCTGACGAGAATAAAATATTCCGGGAAGCAAGAAGAAACCCTAATTAGTTGGCTAATAACCGTAGAAGACAAGTCGGCTCGAGGATAATTTGTATTAGGTTATTAACCTCCAAGAGAAGAAGTCGGCTAAAGGAAATATCATATACTAAGTAAATAGGCACCCAAAATGAGAAGTCGGCCCAGGCAATTTGCCAGTTTTAGTATAAATACAAGAGGCCAGTCTTCATTCTGGCAGGCATTCTCAGAACTGCAGAAGCAGCACTTGTGCGCACTGCAGTTGGCCAGTTTGTGCGCAAGTTTGGAGGAGAGTTGTCGTTGCAGCTGTTGCAGCTAGCAAATTTTGTTTTTGGCTTGGACTCTCTCTTGGTTATGGTTTGGACTCTCTGATCAGCTCTCGTTACTTCTATTTGGTGCACTATCCTTGAGAGAGGTGCGCTATCTTGTTTGGCTATCTAGCCTAGGGTTTTCTTCCGAAATGATTCTTTGTCAAGGTTAAGGTGCTCGGGGGTGGCTTCGGCCTATGGTTGGGTGACAATAGTGATATTGTCTATGGTTAAACGAGCACATCCATTATATTCTAACAATTTGTTGGGTCTAGTATTGCTTCCAGAATTATTCTATGTGTCAAGGTTACGGTGCTCAGGGGTGGTTGCGTGCCTATGGTTGGGTGACAATATTGTGATATTGTCTATGGTTAAACTAGCACATCTTAACAGTTCCCCCCTGTTAGGGACAAGGTGAGAAGGAGAAAATTCTTTCACTACAAGATGCGTCAATACTCGAGAATGGTCTCGTCGATATCACTGACACATATTCTTGACTTTTGATGACCATTGCCAAGAAGCCATCCACCCATAGTGGTTCTTAACTCTTGCAGTCGTCTTGTGTTTGAAACACGTGTTTGAATGATGATTGTGTTGTCCACAATGCTCACAAGGATGAAGATCAAAACATTGATCTTCCATGTGGCCAACTCTTTGACAATGTTGGCATATCAGAATCTGCTCTCGAATTGGAGCAGGTGAATGTGAACTCTCATGCAGCAGTCCAACACTCTAGGATTGGATTGGTTTGTGTAATTTGGATTATGAAAGGTGACATCCTTTTCATACCCAAGATCAGTTATGTGCTTGTTAATTATAATTTCTTCCCAAGGTCAAATGATCCCCTTGGAAAGAGGAAGTTGAAGTTCATTTGTACTTGAATCTGGTGTTGTCTTATTGAATTGTTGTTGAGCTCGTTGTTGCTCTAAATAAACTTCATCATCTTCTTCATCTTTGAAAAGAGGGTGTTGAACAAGGATGGGTTCAAAATGTTGTTGCAGATTTTGTCACTCAAGTGCATCGTGAAGAAGTCAAGTCTGAGTTTGCAACAATGTTGCTTTGGCTTACGTAACTTGCAAGCATGTTACAACTGAATGTAGAGTGGTTTTGTCAATAGTGATTGTATTGTCCACGGAAGAGAGGATTAGAGTGTTCAATAGCTCTAACATTTCCTCAACTCAAGCCATATAGACAGAGTTAGACCTCAAGGGTTTCTTGCAACTCCACCCTTTAACAATTAGACTAAAAAATGCAAACTCAATTGTGCAGACTCACAAATGAAAGGTGTCGGCTTCTACCGAAAATTCAACCACTTGCAGAAAAAATACAACAGTGATCAAACCAGAATGAATAGTGGTATACCAAATTTGTTGTTGGAAGCAACCAACGTTAGTATCACGGTGAATCGTCCTTATATCACTTGATCCAGATGATTAATAGATGTGTTATGTGTTGCTAGCCATAAGATACCTTAATTAATACAATTGAGTGAGATGATGACTCGGATAAAGTATATGTGTTTCTATATTGCTCAGAGTCTAATGAATGAAGACGTTGCACCCAATCTCTCTACAAACACTTATACTTTGAGGATTGTTACCATCCCATGCCAAATACATCCAAATTCAACTCAGACATTTAGAATCTAATGAATGAAGACGTTGCACCCAATCTCTCTACAAACACTTGTACTTTGAGGACTGTTATCATCCCATGCCAAATACACCCAAATTCAACTCAGACATTAGGGTTTGTTGATGAGTGGTTGCACAAACTTCTAGTCTGCACGAGCTTCTGGTCGCTTAAGGTTCACATGATGAAGGCGTGAGGAATATAAGACCACAACTTGGCGAGAATACTCTCAATAGTTTATCTCCAAACTTGGTGAGAATAATCTCAATAGTTTATCTCCAAATATGTATCTCTCCCCGTGTACACAAAAACACACAGTGAGAAAGCTGCTTGAAAATTCGAGAGCTGAAAGGGAAGCTACAAAATAGTTGTCCACAAAGGTAAGAAAGAAAGAAAGAAAGTATTTTTAACGTCCACGAGGCTAAAAATAGCCTATGGGACAGATTGCTTTTCCATCTGGCTTTTGCATTCGGCCCTTTTCTTGTGAAGTTTTAC
>JZKD02S1617086.1:430014-442029 GCA_000966675.3 Picea glauca
TACATAACACCCCACCATGCTCATTTAATTCATCATACCCACCATCTATCAAAGTCAAGAAGGTATTTAATGCTTCTAGATATTTTGTATGCAATATAATTTATATATTCAATAAACATAAAATTAAATAGTTAATAATTTACTTTAATAATTAATACATTAATTACTTATACTAGTGTACATGGGTAGGGTATGTGTGCATAGCTAGCGGACACATATCTCATGTATGTACTAACGATAAACAATCATTGCCTCTAGTGCATAGTTCCTATATGATCACCAAGACATGTAGGACATCAAATCAAGTAATGCATCATTTAATAATCTTAACGAACTAAATTACACCAATTCATCAATAATTCATTGTCACACTTAAAATATCAATAGGAAATCAAAGAGGGTTTTAAACATGGTAAGAACCAAGTGAGTAAACAATAGTGGCATCTCTAATCCCCAATCAGTATTCTCAACTAACATTGAAGCATCTTTCCTTCCTAACCTACTTCCATCTTCCATCCTATCATTTCCTCTGTTGGACTAAGATGGAGCGTCAACTATATTGACCTAACTCCAAATAGAACCCGTAAGCGGAAGTGTCATACATCTCGACCAAGCTTCCCCAACAAGCAACTAGCAGTGGTCATCACACGTCTAGGGGAGCGTAACTTCGCACAGCCCTCCCACGAATCTAGGTTTCGGAGGATAAACGGTGGGAAATACCTCCACCTCTCCTCATAGAACTAGGGTCAACACCCTACATCAAGCCCTATTGTGCAACTATTGTTCTTAGAGTCACGTCATCAAACAACCACTCCGAGAAAGTCGTGTGTCCTGTCAAAACCACACTTACCACAAATCATAGCAATATTTGAATCATAAATTAAACAATAAGTACAACTTATAACATGTGTTATATTCTCGATGTTTACAACATCCAAGTTACCTCATCACTATATTCATTTGGCTATCACATATCTCATCAACCTGTAGGTTAGTTCACCAATAACTCATATCCATGCAAATACATCACAATATATAAGAATCCATAATTTGCATTGATGTTTAATTAAGAAATGTATGTTTATTTACATCATGTGTTGCATCTATTATACCTTCACACCATAGCTTGAACTGATATCCATGTATCGAACTTCCCCATTTTAATTTTCATGTTTAAACAATCAGAGAACTATCTTTGTCATGAGCATATATCACGTAACAAATAAGTAGGTATAGATGTGCACATCCGAATGTCTAACTCAGTCTAATTGATTCCAAACAAATGCTAAGCGTTGAATTACTAAGATGAGTAAACAACAATGTTCTAAATGCCTAAGGCCAAAATATGGGGTGCTACAACGGGAGGTGTAGAGAGCGGTTCTTTTGGCCTAACAGTGGTTTATCGGAGGAAAAAACAGCAGCGGAGGGAGCATCTGGTGGTGTATTAGGTGGGATAGAAGGGAGACGCGGTACTCCAAGCAGCGGAGAGTTAGGTTTCACACGGCTGGTGAGATCGTCTACCGATGTGAAGAGACCCACATTGTTCCAGAGTGCCTCGTCAGCTACACTCATCAGTGCGTCGACTTCGGCCTCCATCAGTGCGTGTCTTGTGGAGCAGTAAGGCGATGCCACCTGAAATCCACTCAGGGATAGTCCAGTAAAGACAAGGAAGCGGAGTAAATACCGGTGTGAAAAGACACTGCACTCTGCCCAGAACTGACGTGAGAGATGTGGGTGTAGTAAAGACAAGGTCAAGTCGTTGCAGGGGGATGTCTGGGGGGGAGGGTCACACTAAAAAGATGTGGAGGATAAGGCCACTACTAAAAGTGGGGGAGGAAAAAACTCCACTAACCCCTCGGGACGGGATGCTGCAACATTAGAGGTGTAGGAAGAGTATGTGCCAGTGTATAGGGCCCCCCTAGAATCACGTTTTTCCAGGTCCACCATTGTTGTAGAGTTGCAGGTTTTTGAAACCTGGATTCCCGCCAAGGAAGACATATCCAAAGCAAGTGATTCTTCCTGCAATAACCTATTTGACCATTACACTCACTTGATGGTTCACATTTCGTCTTGTCGCTAACCCTAAGGATTATGTTTCCAACAATATCATTAAAATACATTGTCGGTGTTGATAAGTAAAGCACCAAATAAGGAAAGGAAAGTGGTCCTATCATGTAAAAATCCCCTAAGATATTATTTCCATACAAAAAAAGTTGTGGAGGGTTCATTATGAGTTTTTTTCCTTTGTATCTTCAAATGGTATGTGTGTAAACGTGGATCCCATGGAGGATAAGACCATGGATCCAGTGCAATGGTAGAGGTACCAATGTATGGTACCAATCATCTACAAAATTTAGTCATTGGGCTATTATCACATGCTATCAATTCCTCATCAACTAAAGAGGAATTGAAGTACATATGGCTTCGTCCATTTAGAGAAGAGAAATGTGTTGGCAACAAAGAAGGCTCATGGGCTTGTATATGTTCATTTCAACCATCACCTTTTGTCACATAAGAGGCCAGACTAGAGGAAAGAAAAAACCAAGTTGTGGGACATGGACTAACAAGTTATGAACTAACATGTCTTCGCCCCACCTCATAATCACTTAATATATTTGTTTCTCTAGCATGGCCAAGTTCAATCTTGAGTGTGGGCACAGTATATAAATGCTAATGAAGTTACTTATTATTTAATATAAAAAATTATATGATTAATTGCAAATCTTACTGGGCATGAAATGAAAAATGTGGTCATTAATGATAAGAACCCTTCAGGGTTAAAAGATAAATCTATATTTTGACACTAGTATTGGCATAAATCATTTGAAAGCCCTTTGGAAAATATATATCATAGAATGATCCAAGAAGCTCACCAACGGATAAGACATCACCCTCTAGGTATGGAAGCAAATTTCAAAATGTCGTCACCAGCTACACTTCATGATATTTATTTTGCTAACCACATGCAAACAAGGAAGTTGGTGAAGCCACCATTATGTATTTTTTAACTTCATTATTAGAAAGGCATGGAAAGTTGATTAATATTGGGTCTTCATGGCATCTGAGTTATGTTGCCAGGGACATAGTTGAGAACTACTAGCACAAAAAACTAACGGTGGTTGTCCATGATCCATGTAGCAAACAATTATTTGATGGTACCAACATGTATAATGGGGGAATTTCTATAAAGAATATGAACGATGATCTCTTCTTTGCTGCACCACAAGACTATGGTGCCTAGGAATCTTTTACAAATTAGCAAACAGTGGGTGACGATCACACGGAAGGTAAAACTGTCCAAGAAATACTATGGATATTTTTTTCTGCGAATATATTAGAAATAGAGCAAAAACTAGGATTGTGATCTAAAAAAGTCCAGTTTCTCAAAGTTGAATGCCACGATACTTTCCCAATTACAGGGGAAGGATGTTCAATTATACTTTCCCAATTACAGGGGAAGGATGTTCAATTGTTGCCATGTTCTGAGGAGAATTTACTATTGTTTATAGCCCTAGTCAATTTCTAACGGACTCAAGGCCCAATTTAAATTAGGGAAAATGATCAATACAAACAGTGAAAAGGAGGTCCAAGCAAATTATTTTCCATCTATAAAATGACATGATAGTTATATTTTCTTAATATTTGAGTGTAGCATCCCTCAAAATGGGAGACATAAGATAATTATATTAACGTCCCACAAATGATCAAAAAGGTAGGCCAGTGGAACTGAAGAAACAAATAAATAAATACAATTGACAAAACACCTATGGGAGTGCATATGGCTAGACAAAACACCTATGGGACTGCATATGGCTACTCCAAAAGCATAAACTAAGCTACACTAGCTAATAATACATGAGGAAAGTGTCCAAGAACCAGATCAAGTGATGTCAGAAGGAAGAGAGAGAAGGCACAGAGGCTAGATATAACAACAGGGCCCTAACTCAATATCTGCATTGTACATGGAAATACGGGTAGGGGCAGAGGGCGGCGAACCCCTATCACCCTCATTCATTGAAAAGGGACCAATGCAAAGTTTAACAGTTTCATCTGAAAGATTTGGAGAGGACCCAAGGGGGGGCGAGTTGTAGGATCCTGGGAGGGAGATGTTACAACCTCAAATATTAAGAAAAACACCCTCTTTGGATCCTCGATTAATTTACATGGTACCCAAGTTCATACATGAATATTTGGGCTTCAGTAAAAATGCCCACATCATCTTAAGAAAAAAATCAATTTAGGATCCTGGGAAGAGATGTTACAACCTCAAATATTTTAAAAAAAAAAACCTCTTTGGATCCTCAATTAATTTACATGGTACCTAAGTTCATACATGAATATTAGGGCTTAAGTAAAACTACCCACATCATCTTAAGAAAGAAATCACTTTGGGAACCTGACGGAGACAAAAGGAACCACGCTTTACAAGCCTAATAAAGAGTCAAGACAAATTCTTCAGCCCAAGAACAAATTTGCAACCCACATGGCATCATCCAAGTGGCATATAGGCACAAAAAGGGGAGGATTGGAAATGAAGTGATTGGCCACCACCTATGAAGAAGTGAACATAGATGAATGGAGGGGATGGTGGACCTTTAATAAGGGTTCAAATATACTGAAAACCTCTACAAACGACCACCATGCTTAGAGGTACATAACTTAGCATCCATCTATGCACTCTAAGGAAGGCAACTTGAAGATTACAGCTCCCCTTCTTTGAATGGATGCATCGTCTTCACTCTCTTCATAAACAAAGACATTTCAAGGCATCTGTATGATTCAATAAAGACAATCTCTTTTCTCATTAGTGGTCATCTTTATCAATTGGTGAAAAGTGGCCTAGATTTATTTTAACAGATGGTTTACAAAGTTCCAGAAAGTTTCAAAGTGGCCACACTATCTTTTGGAGTAAGTGGCCTGCTTCCTATGTCTAAATTCTGCTATGATTCTTCCATTACTTTCACCTTTGTATAAGGTACATTGTTTTTAAGTAACCAAACTGCATTATTTCAGCTCATTTACTAGGAAGTTTGTATGTGTGAGAATTGCCCATGTTTACCTCTGTTTTCAGTTGAGCAGAAGTCTAGTTTTTCCTGTTGATTTGGGCAAAAGTTCAAGTCTAATTTGGGAGTCTAAGGTTGAATATTCTAGTTGACTTGGGGCAAGGTTTGAGATTGGTTTAGGCAAAGTCTAAAGCTGATGTTTTCTAGATGATTTTATGGCCAAGTACGAAGTTGATTTTGTGCCTATTATGGCGCTGGTTTTGGGCCAAATATGCAGTTGGTTTTAGGTTGAGTCCATGGATGATTATTGACTAAATCTAAAGGCTCATTTATTAGGCTAGCCACTAATTCCTTCCATGACCAATCTATTGGTAATTTCACCTCATCTCTTAGCATGATCATTAGATAGTATATATTTGTGCTCTGACTATAATTTTAAACTCAATAGAGGATGGATTTCATGGCCATAAGTGAATGCCTATGTCAAGCATTATAGTATTTCCTCACTGCAAGAAGCATATAGTATAGTTATATTGTTAATGCACCATGACTATGGTTCTAACCGTAAGGGAAAGAGAGGAGAAACAAAGGTATGTGCACATGAGATTGATCCAGACTCCAAAACCTAATGCAATCAATGCCAACAAGAGCACAACACATAACATGGGGCTAAAAATAGAGTAATGGAGTCACTAAGTTTGCATAATTGAAACACTCAAACAAGCATTGTAATGAAATTAAAGCAAATTAAGATAAGATAAGCATCCCATAAGAACACACTACAGTCACCATGAAAGTAAACACACATCCCATGCACTTCAAGAGCTACCTGTCAAATCTTAATACATGATAGGCAGATTTGCACTCGTTGAATCAATTCCTACAGCTAACAACTGAAGATGGGGAAACACCTATTAAAACAGCAGATCTGCTTAAACAAACCACTATAAGGAAAACTCGAGAGTGTAGACACTGCATATTGGTATGTTAGATCAAACCGGCCGAAAAATAAAATTCAGATCTACATAAACAGCAATCTGGAAATTCAGGACAGCATGCTGAAAATCTGTAGACAACAATCAAATTTCTCTCTATTATCTATGGAAAAAGAAAAATCACATGGCTTGGTATCACACACAAGCTTCTCACTCAAAAACCATACTATCACACTCTAGCAGAATCACTCTGGTCCCCTAACTTCTCTAGCAGAATCCCTCTACCAACTACCAAGACTGAATGAACTAAAACAGCCATTATGTAACACACAGTCTGCCCACACAAAAGAAAAACTTCACACTCTAACTCATCTAAAACACACCAAAAAGAACAGCTACAGCACAGCAATCTCTGCTGCTAATACTTGCTGTGAATCACACTGACTTCTTCTCTGACATATCTGCTGCGTAATTGAAACAATCTAACAAGCATTGTAATGAAATTAAAATAAATTAAGCTAAGACAAACATCCCATAAGAACGCACTACAATCACCATGAAAGTAAAAATGCATCCCAAGCAATTCAAGAGCTAACTGTCAAATTTACATGATAAGCAGATCTCCACTTATTGAATCAATTCCTACAGCAAACAACTGAAGATAAGGAAATACCTATAAAAACAACGGATCTGCTTAAACAAAGAACTGCATATAAAGAGGTTAGATCAAAAGTGTAGATACTGCATATAAAGAGGTTAGATCAAACCATCAAAAAACTAAATGTTAGATCTACATAAACAGCAATCTAGAAATCTGTAGCAATCTAGAAATCTAGAAATCTGTAGCTATTATCTATGAAAAATGAAAATTACACCACTTGGTATCACACACAAGCTTCTCACTCAAAAACCATACTATCACACACTAGCAGAATCACTCTACTTCCCTAGCTCATTCTCTAGCAGAATCCCTCTACTATAACTGAATGGACTACAACAGCTGTTGATGTAACACACTGTCTGCCCACGCAAAAGTAAAACTTCAAGCTTTAACTCATCTAAAACATACCAAAAGAACAGCTACAGCACAGCAATCTCTGCTGCTAATACTTCTTGTGAATCACACTGACTTCTCTTCTCTGAGCTATCTAACTAGCGCACCCTCCTCTCCTCTATATAAGATGAGAAAGAGGAGGTTAAAAGCATATATAATATGAGGATAAAGAGGTTAAAAACAGGTTATGAATAGCCTCAAGAGTGGTGTATCTGACATGCTCATGCATGCAGTGTAACTCCCAAGGTAACTGCACCTTGCATGCAGGAATCTCTCAGAAAATAGTATGGCACATGCAAAAGGGAATCTCTGTGAGAATAGCGCACGATGCATGTGGGAATCTCCCAAGAATAACTACGCCTTGCATGCAGGAATCTCTCCAAGAATAATCGTGTCTTTCATGTGGGAATCTCTCACAAAATAGTGCACCATGCATATGGGAATCCCTCCAAGAATAACTGTGCCTTGCATGCAGGAATCTGTCCCAAAGTATAACATGCATGCATGCGTGTACCTTACTCGTGCTAATGCACAATCTCCTCCATTATGTCTTCATAAGCAAAATGCCATCCTTGCATGAAGACCTCACTCACACAAATGTGTCCTTCCTCCAGCAAAAGCCAAGCAAATGACAGCCTGAATCCCTGAAGGTGAAAGGAAATGAAGAACACAGCCAAAGCAACCAAGTAAACTAACATTCCCTCTTTGCAAAGAACAAGTTCTTCAACATACCAAAATGCTGTCACAGCATCTTGAACCTCCCTTCCGTTAGGAGCTTCAAAAGAATGTTGACCACTTGTGACTCTGAAAGAACGTAAACCAGGCATGCTCCCATCCATACTATGAAATCTCTTGAAAATTTCAAGGAGTACTTCCCTTGTTCAAGGAGGACTTCATCAACAACCTACCAAACTCCAATGTCCTTCATGTCAACTTCACAGGCCTACTCCTCACACCACATCATGACTTGTTCAAAACTACCTGCAATGATAAACTCATCTATATACAAGACCAAGACAAGTCGACAAAATTTATCAAGAAACCAAAGATATAAATCTGCAGAAATCTTGGAAAAGCCCAACATTGGTAAGAACCCATTAATCCTGAAATACCAAGCTCGTGTTGCATTCATCAACCTACAAAAATGGATATCTAGCCCATGTACCTCAACCTACAACAACTAAAGCAAAAGCCTCAACAAGGTCAGCTCGGTCTTTCTGAAAGAATCCATCTGTAATAACTTACCAAGCCTATCTTGGTAGTCTTCAATACTCCCATCAGCTACAAACTCGGAATCAATCATTGATTCCTTGGAAGATCTTGGAACAATCTCCTAAATGGCATCCCCCCATTCCTGCTCTGCATGTGCCACATCAAAGCAAATCGGTGAAAAACCAACAACTTATCACAGGTTCATTGTGCCTATCTCAAGCAACAAATCCACTCCAATCACTAAAGCAAGAGAGCCCAAACCAATCATAGATTCAGTGTGCCTATCTCAGGCAAAAAATCCACTCCAATCACTGGAGCAAACAACCTCTCACAGGTCCCGAGCCTATCACAATTTCACTGAACAGCAGTCCAATCACAGGAGCTTCCCAGAGCATCACACTCGTTGACCTCTCATAGGTTCTAGTGCCAATCATAGGCATGGATATACTGCAATCTCTAGAGCTTCATGGGCATCCCACCCGCTAAAATCCTCCAATGGCAATTCCCTCTTACAGGGAAGAAACTCCTCCATGTGATGGACAGAAAATTTCAAGTACAAATCACTCCAATCACTAGAGCATCATGGGCATCACACCCACCAACCTCTCACGATTCCTAAAACCTACCTCAAGCACTAATCAATTTCAATCACTAAAGCTAGGGCAACACAACCGCTGAAATCTTCCAGTGGCTCCTTTTCACAGGTAACAACCCACTCCATGCACAGATCCTGGAAGCTTTCAAATGCAGAGCTCTGATGCCAAGTCAAATTTTAACACATGCACTCATAGAATCAAATCCTACAGCTAACAACTGAAGATTAGAAAACACCTATCAAAATAGCGGATCTGCTTAAACAAAGCACTCTAAGGAAAACTCAAGAGTATAGACAATGCATATCAAGAGGTTATATCAAACTGGCAGAAAACTAAAGCTTAGATCTACATAAACAACAATCTAGAAATTCACGACAACATACCAAAAATCTGTAGCAGCAATCACATTCCTTACCATTATCTATGGAAAAAACTTTAAAAGATAAATTATACAGCTCAGTATAACATAAGCTTCTCACTCAAAAACCATACTATACTATCACACACAAGCAAAATCATTCTAATAAAATTATCTTCTCTTATCTACTACCCTAGCTCACTCTCTAGCATAAGCTCTCTCCTAAGATTGAATGAACCACAACAGCAGCTGATGTAACACAATCTGTGCACAAAAAGCAAACTTCACCCTCTAACTGATCTAAAACACACAAAAAGAGCAACAGTAGCACAGCAATCTTTATTGCTACTACTCAATGTGAATCACACTAACTTCTCTTTCCTATTTAATTAGTATGCCCTCCTCTCCTTTATATAAGATGAGGAATAGGAGGTTACAAAACAGGCTAAGAATAGCCTCAAAAGTGTAGATTTTTGAGGAACTATGAGGGCTGGCCAACAGGCCTGTTTTATGACCTCTTGTTGGGATCTAAGTTTGGTTATGTAAATCTGTCCTTTGCTACGTTTTAGGACAGAAAACAGGTCTCTATACTTCTGCCAAGAATTCTTCCCCCAACTGATGGTTATATGCTCTTTTAAGGTGCCCTTGCAAGTAGTTTTAGTAACCAAGTGTTAGCACATGCAAACCTCAAAACATATAGCACTCCTCTAGGATCTTAACAAGCTCCTACTGCTGATTTAAACACTAAGCATACATGAAAAATGAACACGTGTATTTTTGGTCAACATGACCCTGGATAAAACCCCCCCGGGGAAAACCAGTTTGGAATGAAAGTGTATATAAGTGATGTCTAAAGCATGAGATACAACAAGTAAGCAAATACAATGGAACCTGTACAAGTAGCAAGCTCCTCTCGAGCCTTGCTAATGGTTCCAAGAAGAAATGCGCCCAAGCAAGTGCGCCCTCTTCCTTTGTTGCCAATCTCACTAAACTGAAGTGCCCTTGATCCTCCTCCGACTGATGAAGAAGCCCTTGCACACAAACAAGTTGTTGTGCGCTACCTCCACACTGAATCTGTCAGATCTGCTATCGTCCAAGTAATGCTAATGTCTGTTAAGCATGCGCCCTCCTCCAAGAGTGCGCTTTCCTCAAAGCAAAATCCCTCACCACAAATAAATGAGAGTACAAGCCTCCATGACCTCCATGAAAGTAGGCGCCCAAGCTTCCCTCATCCAATGCCTCCATTCTCCTCTCAATGCTCTCTCTCAAACTCTCCAAGTGAACAAATGAGTGAATGAGCCTCTCTTGGCCCTATGCGCCCTCTTTGAACCATCCATAAGGAAACCTAAAGATGGATGGCCTAGATCACTCCAAGCACCATCTAATCAATGGGTGAGATCATCCCAAAATAATCTCACTTAGAAACCCACTTTGGGTTAAGTTTCCTAAGTTCACTTTATGTCCCTTCATTCACCCACTTAGTGAATAAAATGTCACTTTTGCCTTAAGTGACAAAATTCCACCTTCTTGACTTAAGTGAAGTCAAAGTGGAATTAGACATAAAGTACAAGGTACATAGTCCCAATGTATTTCCCTCTTGTGGTTAGAGACCCAAAACCACAAGGGGACCACTTCCCAAGGTACACCAAAACTCAACAAAAAGTGGTGGACCTCACATGCTCATGCATGCAGTGTAACTCCCAAAGTAATTACACCTTGCATGCATGAATATATCCCAAAAAAGAACATGCATGCATGCATGTGCCCTACTCATATGGTAATGTGCCCTCTGCTCCATCATGTCTTCATAAGCAATGCACCATTCTTGTATGAAGATCTCCCTCACACAAATGCACCCTTCCTCTAGCAGAACCCAAACAAACAACAACTCAAGCCTCGTATCCCTGAAGGTGAAAGGAAATGAAGAACACAATCAGAGCAACAAGGTAAACTAACACTAACTGCTCAAGCAACACAAATGGAGTACAGGTACCTATGTTTTGTTGCAATCTTGATCCATCAATCTTTGTGTTGTAGGAACAAGTAGCAGTGTAGTCGGAGCACCCCCTGACCATAAGGAGTCAAGATCACAAGGAATTAATGGTAAACAAGTACTCAATGTGGATGATTTAAGGTAAGAAGCCCTCAAAACAAAATATTCAACCAAGATAAACATCCATCCAATAGATGCTAGGTCATATGTGTAGCTTCAACTCATTTGAATAGATAGAACTTCTCCACAAGCCTTCATTTGATGGCCAAATGGACTAGAAGAAAAGCTCCATGAATCAACACTGAAAGATGCAAAGACCTAAATTAGACATCAAATGAGCATTGGAACATGATAATAGTGTGAAAATGTCGTACAAAAGATGCTCTTAGGAGTGTAGAAGGATCTTTCTTATGGTCTAAAGCTAGGGTATGCACCAACCTGAAGAGGTGTTAATTTATCAACAACCAGTGTCTATAGGATAGTGGAACCTTGTAGGGCCTGTTATCGCACGGTTTGTAGGAAAGGTCTAAAGAGCTTGAGTCAGGGCTTGGAACCGACGTAACAGGAGCTTCCCCACCCACTGTCACCTCGATGGGGGGCTCTTTCTATTTAGGAGGGCTAGTCCAAGGGAGACATCCCTAAGGCAATCTGGATTAATGAAAGGCTGAAGGGTAATGGACCAAGTTAAAGAGGTTCCCTTTAACAGATTGCTGCCCAAAAGAGATAGTCAAAGGGAAATATCCACTGAAGATGCACCTGTTTGCGAGACAAGACAAATACAACTAGGATATGTGCTTGCAGTGGGTTAGTACTTCAAGATATAAATGACTATCTTTATCATATATGTAAGCAAATGTATATATG
>JZKD02S1617086.1:455753-480806 GCA_000966675.3 Picea glauca
TTCTATAATAAAGTTGTGGTTTTCTATATGGTTTCATAGATCTTGTGTGGTGATTGTATTCAGATATCTTTGGATCTATTGTGATATTTTGTATTCAGGTATTTGGTACTTAACAAGGAACGTGAGATTGCAAAAGTCACTTGTAATGAACTATCTAATGACCACAATGTTAAACACAAATGAACCACAAAGCTATATCATGATATTTGAATAGGATGAATGGGCAAAGCTATGCCAATTGAGATGGACGCATTTCAGAGGAACCAAGCATAAATCTTCCTGCAAATAAGAAGGCAATTGTTTGTAGGTGGATTTCCAAGATAAAGTACAAATTAGATGGTACTGCACTACCATCTAATTTGTACTTTATCTTGGATATCCACCTACAAACAATATATATATATATATATATATATATATATATAAAGAATGGTTGATAGCCAAAGGCTATGTGTAGAAAGAAGGGATTAATTATGAGAAGATATTCGCATTAATTGCGAAGATGACTACAATTGGGATAGTGTTTAACTATTGCAACACATTGTGGATGGACAATTCATCAAATGGACATCATGAGTGCTTTTCTCAATGGGTGGATTGATGAAGAGGTGTAGATGGAACAAGCACCTAGATTTGTGCAACTTATAAAAGAGAATTATGTCTGTAAAGTGCGCAAGGAACTGTATGGACTAAAGCAGGGACCAAGTGCATGGTACATATGGATTGATGAATACTTTAGAGAAGTTGGATTCAAAAGAAGCAACATAGATCTAAACCTATACGGAAATGCCAGCTTGAGTTAATCATCTTGTATGTTGATAATTTGATTGTAACAAGAAGCAATGAACCAAAAATTCAAACAGTGAAGGAAAGCCTACTAAAGACATTTGAAACAGAGAACATTGATATGTTACATTAATATCTTGGGATGGAAGAAGGGAAGAAATCTAGAGGGATAATCTTGTCTCGAACTATGTATGTTAGCACCCCGATCAAGACGTTCTTCATAATATAGTGCAAGGAATGTGATGCCCCAATGGATCCTAGAGCTAATCCCATAAAGGATGAATAGGGAAAGTCGTTAGTGAAACCACATACAAGTGATCGTTAGGAAGTCTCATTAAACTTACCATTACTCAACTCAATATTAGAAATGCAATAATTTGTTGTATCAAGAATCAAGATATGTCGCAAAACCTGAAGTGAGTCATGGAAGGACGACTAAATGGTTACTAGAATATGTCAAGGGAGCAATGAGTAAGGGTTTGGAGTATTCCATGTGGAGTTGAATTGGCATTGGTTGGATACACAAATTCTTACCAGGTAGAATGTGTGAATCACAGGAAATCCACATCCAACTTTGCATGTGCAGATTTCTGACTGTTTCAGATCTGCTCTGAGGTGCAGAAAATAGTGTTAACAGGAGTAAAGAAAGATTTCACAATTCTTTGACAAAGTTGAGTGGATACATTGGTATGAAGTCGATGTAGGAGGCCAATACCCATTAAATATGCAAAAGTACATATTTTTCAAATAATGAATGTAGATGGGTTGCCTTTAGCATGCTCTTCAAATATTTTTCAAATACCGACACCTCTTCAGCATGCTCCAGTATATAGGCACTAGGAATGAAAGAAAGCTTCAAAGCATTTGAAATGGTGTATTTGATTTTGTCTGCATCCCTAAAAGACATAGGTTTGTAGTTGAAGGCATCCCAATGCCCACCACTCCTCACAATTGCAGCACCAAAATAAGGATTGAATTTTTAACTATGTTGTAGTCAGATAGAGGGATTAAGTCCTCAAGTTGTTTATCCCCACAAATTAAACGTTGTTGATTGATAGGAATCTTTTGTGATAGCTCCAATTTCTGCTTGATATCCACCACATAATCTGCATAATTTACCCACAAAATTAGACTTTCCAAAAAGAGTCTTTAACATTATCTTGATTTTTTCCATGGCATTTGGGATTGCATCCAACACTTGACGAAACAACCTATCTTCAAAAGCTTGACATGCAAGCATACCGACAAAAACTGGTCACGAATCCTCTGCTAATATTTTTGTACTTCTCACCTCCAATGCCAAAGAGTAATTTTACAAACAGTTGATGAACAAACATTCCATCAAGCACCTGACATGCATTGTTGTTGACCTTGGATTCCAAAGCGAAATACCAAGGCATTTCAACAAATACTTGGCGTGCATCTCTGCTGCCATGTTAATTTTGGTAGCCAGGGAAAAATAGTTAGGCTTTTCTGCAAACTATTGGCGAGCAAACATTTTATCAAACACTTGGTGAGTAGCCTTTGGAACTTTGGTATGTAATGCATTGCCAACATTCGAAACATCCAACATTGAAACCTTCTTGATGGTCACGTAATCAATCATGGGACCACAAGTGGGATATTCTTCCATCCACAGATTCCTGAAAACAAGCTTTGAATGCCTTGATTCTATACAAAATCCCCATGCATACTCATCCCAACCTTGGTCACTATATTGCATTTGTTAGGCGGGATAGATACAATCAACATCTCCTATTGGGCAACACAGGTTTGCAAATAGGAACACAACATAAATCCACTCATCATTGCCTGTGCCATTTCCTATGCCCACAATCTTTTGTTCTTGGAGTTCAAGGGCATACTCTCTTTAATTAATCAAATGATGATATTATATATGAGATTTAAGTATTTTCATTTTGCAAATATTTGATATCAACTATATAAGCCTTATGGAAGGAACTCCAACTCATAAAGTGCACAATTTTAATAATTTCCTATAAGAGAAGTGTTACTTTAGGATTAAACAACTTGATTATAATTCTCCATTTCTTTCTTTATTTATTGATGCATTGAATGATTTGAACCTTGTATATATGCCTTCTATATATTTATATTGTACTTTTATAATGTGTACGTTGACAAACATACACAAATTCCTCACATTTTTTTTGTTTTATTTATGCATCAAATAAAAGTGAGTCTATACATATTTCAACACATTTCATCTTCCACATACAAAGTTTAACATCTTATTTTGAGCCTTCAATAATAACAAGGATTTACATACATAGAGTATTACATTCTATCCTTAATAACCTTTTGGAAAGGGCAATAAGAGCCCAAATGGCTTGACTACTATGTAACTAAAATGCAACAATTTGCCATTGTTTCCTTGTAGGAAACATTTTGGTATAAAAATGGTATAGAAACAATTGGGAAATGCTTCCTAGGTGTTTCTTGAATGGAAACCTCTAGGAAATGTTTCCAGAATCCAAACATTTCTTGGCTTTTTTGTGTATGGAAATGGGTTTCCTTTGTAGTTTTTCTTCTCCTTCTAATTGTGGATGGGCCCTACGACTTATAACTTGGAAGATTTAGACACAAAAATTACACCACAATTTTTTCAATGCAAAGTAACAATTATTCATTTTTTCTTCTTTTTACATTTTTCCCTTCATATCATATTAAATGATTTGTGGCCTCAAATTACAATTTTTCTTCAAGAATATATATATATATATATATATATATATATATATATATATATATTATGAGGTGAAAAGGTGATATTACATTCAACAAGCGTTTGAGGACACAAAACCATAAGTGTACTAGCTGCATTGTTCAAACCATCTACTTATTATGATATCAACTTAGATAATTATGAAAAAATTATCTTCCTTACAACAAAGTCATTTAACCAGGCCCTAAAGAGTAAAGACCATCATAAATAGTCTATAAGCGACATCTAAACCATCCTATAAACATCATCAAACCAGTCTATAAAGACCTTGACACATTGTGGTGACCCCATCCTTTATATTAGTGATGTTAGGGATGCCTTTTGGACCATCAATTGCTTGTTTTGACAAACCCTCTGCGAATCAATTCAACTCTATGAAAATGTGGTTGTAGGGGAAAGTGACAAACATGAGAAGTTGGGCCTTAACTTGATCTATGAGATGAGCTCTCACAATGTTATGATTTATGAGCGGACGTGTAACCCATCCATCAACCAATTTTGAGTCTCCAAGGATTTGTATGTCTAATATTCCTCTATCTATAACGATTCCTATCAAGATATGAATAGCCTTTGTCTCTGCCATCTTGTTATTCCCAACTCCTAAACCACTTTTGAAAGAGATGTGATGTTCCTCTACTAAGAACAAACCCCCCCTTACTTCCGAGAGGCCAAGGGTACCCCTAGAGGCTTTGTCGAAAAATCCCAATAGCTTTGCTTTATCGATTTTCGGCAGCCTAATCTGTCTTGGAGCCTTACTTTTTACAGAGTTCCCAAGACCAACATTTGCATATTGAATTTTTTAAAAGACTTGAAGAGGAGGAAGGGATTGTTTTTGGAAATACATACCATTCCTAGTTAACCGGATGGCTTGGCATACTGTTAAGGGAAGGGCCTTATGGCTTGCAATTGCTCCGTTCTCCATAGCCCCCTTACAACGCTTTTGTTGTGTTCCACACTTCCTTGGAGAAGTGATTGGCTACTAGAAGATGCTAGATGGTCTCATTGCTATTCTTGCATAGAGGGCGCATACTAGGCCCATGCCATGAATGCTTCATTAGAACATCCCATGCAAGAGCTTTATTAGACATGGCTAACCACATAAAGAGCCGGGGTTTTAAAGGAGCTTTAATAATTTAGATCTTTGACCACCACCACTTTATCGCTTCCTTCTAGCCCTGTTGAAAACATTTTCATATCCCAATCTTGTGGTGTAGCTTCCACCTACTAGGTTTTGGACAAGACTAAAGTGTCATCCTCAAAATGAATTTTGACAAAGTTTGTGGATAGTGTCTACAAATTATTATTCCATTAAAGAGATCGATCATCATTAATCTGTATCTCCGCTGCTAATTTCGAACCTTCTCTCTAATATGTGGCTGTATTAGTAGAATGAGCATATGCTAAAGTGAAAATATTGTTTTGTCTAAGGCAGAACAATAGTTCATTAGACAATTGTTTTGCTATTGTTTTGTCCAATGTGAACTTTAGAACCATTCCCTATTTTCCATGCCAACCTATTGATGACAGTAGGGAAGGAGATCACCAATGATTTCTAGATAATTGATGCATTATGGAATTTCTAATTAGGAGTTCTACTCCATTCTTCCAGTGTGATTATGAGGGGCTTGACAATGCACATACTTTTGGAGTATCACCCTTTTCCATAACTCTTCTCCAAACATTGGCCTCGAAAGGCTTTTTGCAGCCAAAGACTTTCCAAAGTGAAAAATATTCTTAGGCCCTTAGCACCCCAACTTCTTTGGCATGGCCAATCTATCCCATTTCACTAGAGGCGTGCTTTCCTTATCTCTTTTACCGATCCATGGGAAATTGGATTTTTTTCTTATCCTGGTTAGAATCCATTTAGGAATATATGCTAGAGAATGCCAATAGATAGAAATTGCCTCTAGAACTGCTTTCATAAGAATTAATTTTCCCCCAAGGGATAACCACTTGGTATACCAAGAGGAGACCCTTCTCTCCATCTTTTTATATAGCCATATCTAATCTTTGAAGACATACTAATTAGCTTTCAATTCAAAGCCTAAGTATTTAAGATCTTGATTGAATTCCACTACTTGGAAAGGGAGTATCTCTATGATGGCTCCTTCCTTTCCCAACACATTCTTATGGAATGAGGTAGAATATTTTGGTCCATCCATCTTTCTCTATAGCCATATCCAATCTCTTAAGACATACTCATTGGCTTTCAATTCATAGCCTAAGTATTTGAGACCCTGATTGAATTCCACTAAGTAGAAAGGGAGTAGCTCCATGATGGCTCCTTCCTTTCCCAACACATTCTTATGGAATCGGATAGAAGATTTTTGGACATTAATCCCCATTGTTGTTGCTTTACCATAAATTTCTAAAACTTAGTGATAAATTTTAGCATCTTTGATAAACCCATCTCCAAATAGTAGTACATCATCAACAAACAACTAGTGAGTTAGCATTAAATTCTTTCCTGACTTGATTCCTTTTAAGCCTTCAGGGGAACATTCATGAATAGAGTATCTACTCAGGCCTTTTTCTACTAATAGGAAGAGAAGAGTGATAAAGGACAACCTTGCCTCAATCTCCTAAATGACTTGAAGAAAGAAGTAGCAGAGCCATTAATATGTAAGGAGAAGGACACAAAAGAATAACAACCCTCCACCCGATTTGCAAAATCACAATCAAATCCAACATGTAGCATCATCAATCTTAGGTAAGACCCATTCACCTTATCAACTGCCTTAGAGATGTCAAGTCTCATGATAAATGAAGGCATCTTCCTTATCTTAATTGAGTGGAGACCTTCTTGGGCAATCTCAATTGCTTCATTGAATCAATTCCTATTATTCATAAATCAAACTACTCACACAGAATCATAGATGAAAAAGTTGATGATTAATCGAATTAATTGTGAGTCACAACTATTTGGGGTCATATGCTTGCATCAATGTTGAGATAGACCTTAGTAGGGGTCTTTCGAACAGAATGATTCTTAAATGGAAAAATTGTAAATGCACTCAATGTGGACATTTCATGCACTCGGGCAACTAATGCGAAACTGAAATTTCACCTTCTTCCTAGAAGGTTTCCCAAATCTTAGCCCTAGAATTTTCATCCTTTAGGATTGCTGTAAATTAAAGTATAAAACAGAAACATAAAGATCACAATAATTCACTTCAACCAACCCCAAACTTCCCGGTAATTCAAGGAAAAAAGATACCAAACAATGAGATAAGTTTCAGCCCCTTCTAGAGCAACTTATCAGCCAACAATCAGATCTGAAAATGCATGTAAAAATCAGCCCCTTATATTCTTCCTTGAATGTCAAATCACTTAACAATTTGCCCTTTTACATATGTCCAATCAGCAAGAGATAAATGGTTGTAAATAGCAAAGCATAAAGAACACATAGCTGAAATTCAAATCTGAAAATGACACAAGCTGCAGACAGCTGGAAACTTCATATATAAGCTCAAGATGAAGTACAAGTACATACCATAGCCTTCTCTCAAGGCTAGTACAAAAACTCCAACTATCTAAAAAGCCCTACCTAGGGTAAATCATCAAACCCTGGATCAACCAAGAAGATCCAAGTGCAAGAATATTTCCAACACAACCTCCAAGGCAAGATGTCCCTCTCTTCTCTTCTTCACAAATCCATCATAAGGTTTTCTCCAAAACCCTAATTTGCAATCTCCAAGGGATAAACCATAACCCTAGAACTCCAAGAGGCTCCAAGAAACTCCAAGACCAAGAAACCCTAATTTGCAATCTCCAAGGGATAAACCATAACCCTAGAACTCCAAGAGGCTCCAAGAAACTCCAAGACCAAGGAACCCTAGCGCCTAAAGAGAGAGAGAGAATACAAGCATGTTGCACAAGTGAAGACTTAAGAAAGAGAAATAGAGGAAGTGCACACTCTCTACTCTTAGTCACATCTCATCACAAAAGTGAATATAAGTAAGTGAAGGAATATGTTATGCAAAGACTCTCTCCTTCCTCTATTTATATGAGAGGGTAGGGGAGGCCAACAATACTATGTGGGCATAAACCCTTACAAGCAACCTACATGAGCCCTTGTAGGCCACACAAGTGAGATGTCCACTCTAGAGTACAAGTGTCATGCTTCAATGGCAATGTTGTGCACGATAATGACTCCAAGGTGATATATCTACCAGTGTTTTCAAACTCGGATCGAGTTGACTCGGACTCGGTCAACTCGACCGAATAGACCCCTACCCATATTGACTCGGCCATTGGATCGGTTCAAATGACCGGTTTGGTAGTACATTTTAAACCTTTACAGTATAGCAATGCACATAGATTCTTTATAAAACAGAAAGAAAACAATAGCATTCACACATAGTACTCGGAAATTTACCCTGGAAATCCTTAACCAAGGAAACCAACAAATGTTTAGAGTCATACCTCTAACTCTTATTGTATTAACTTCACCATTCACAAATACAATATATATGATTCTGCAGCATCTAAAACCTTAATCCATTGACCTAGATTAGATTACAACCTTAATTCCTTAATCGGAATTAGAAAACCATGGGTCAGAAAACCATGTGCCAAAACTACCAAAACGAACCAAAAAACTGCCCAAAAAAAAATTTCAGGAGCTCCAGCCCCCCTCACGACCCCCCTGCTACACCCAACGTATACACATTGCACGTGGGTATAACCATGCAAAGAATATAACACATACCCAACATTCTCCCAATTGTTGTTTTCTTTTCATACAAGGGGCCCAAGGATTACATAATCGATAATTCATGGTAGTAATGCCCATTGCTTCTCTACACCAAGAGAACTTCTCAGTGCTTATAGATTTTGTCAATGAATCTACAATATTCTTCAAAGTGTCCACCTTCACCAGCAACACCTTGTCTTCAACCATGTCTCTCACAAAGTGATACTGAACATCAATGTGCTTTGCCTTAGAATGATAAGTCAGGTTCGTTGCCAAAAAGATTGCACCCTGACTGTCACAATATAACACATACCCAACACCAAACCAATCGAGTCAAAGCCTAACTTAGTTGGTTCAGTACCAAACTAGTACAACTCGACCAAGTCATTCCTTGGACCCCACCGCCACGGCCTGTAGTTGATTAAGTAAATTTACAAAAAAAAAATTGCCTAAAACCTAATTGCAAGCACCCTAAACCCTAATAAAACCTATAAAGAGAACCCCCCCCCTCTATTTTCCTCACACCTCTCTCATTGAACATTTGTGGGCATTTGGAGTTTTGGAGCAGCACTAAAGAGCAGTGATTTGTCCCAGCCAGGTATACCATATGTTAAATGATAAATATGTCCCTATGTTTTCCTCTCATTAAATTGCAGATCTAAAATCAATTTTTAGAGTTTTGTACTTTCAACCTTCTACTAGTTTGAAGTAAGAACTTTGCATATTAAGAATTTAAGATGGGGTTTGTTTCTTACAATGTTGCATATTTGAATTTGTAGATTGGAATTTTACCATGGTTTCCGCCATAAGAGTCAAAGACCCTGCATGGGTCCATGTTGATCTAGTTAGAAATAAAGAGATGTGCGCATTTTGTAGATTTTCTGAGGTACTATGAGGCTGCCAAAACAGGTCTGTCTTTGACCAGATTTTTGGCTCTAAGTTTGAACTTCGTGACTGTCCTTTGCTGCTGTTTTAGGACAGCAAACAGTCAAGTACTTTCTGCTCACAGTTTTGATGGTTAAGTGTCCTTTTGAGGTGCCCTTGCAAGTGTATTATCCCAATGTTAGCACATGCAATATACTCAAAACAAATAACACTACCTCTAGATATTTACAACTCTAAATGCTGATTTACAATTCTAAGCATTCATGAAATGAACAGAAGTATTTTTGGTCAGCATGACCCTGGATAAAACCCCCCCTGGGGAAAACCAGTTTGAAATGGAAGTATATATAAGTGTGGAATAGAAGGTGGAATACAACAAGTACATGAAACAAATGAACCTGATACAATAGCAGCTTGTCTCAAGCTGCAACACAAGTCCAAGAGTGAAAGATGCGCCCAAGCATGGTGCACCCTCCTCAAATGTTGCTCTATCCACCGAAATGAAGCACCCTTGCTCCCTGAAGCTCTGATGGAGAAACCCTTGCAGCACAATGTGCTCTTGTGTGCTGCCTCTCCACTAAAACAATCCTCAAAGCAATCTGACCACTACAAGACCTCCCTGCTATAAGTGCACACTCCTCCTCAAGTGCGCCCTCCTCCAAGCAAGAACAACAACCATAAATAAGTTGGGCCCTAAGCCTTCATGAGCCCTCCATGAAAGGAGGCACCCAAGCTCTCCTCTCCCAATGCTTCCATTCTCATCTCCTTGCCCTTCTCCAAGCTCCTTTGCTAAACATACAAGTGAGAATGAGCCTCTCCTTGCCCTATGCACCCCTCTTAAGGAAACATAAGGAAACCTAAGATGGGTGGATGAGATCATCTCATCCCATCTCTAATCAAGGGTTGAGATCTCTCCAAAAGAATCTCAACTCAAAACCCACTTTACTCAAGTTTCCATAGTTTCTCTTTATGTCCCTCAATTCACCCACAAAGTGAATTAATAGTCATTTTAGGCTAAAATGACCAAATTTCAATTTTGACTTAAATTTCCTAAGTCAAAGTGAAATTAGACATAAAGTACATGGTACATAGAACAAAGTATTTCCCACTTGTATTTAGAGGCTCACAAACACAAGGGGACCACTTTCCAAGGTACCCAAATCTCAACACGTTTTTCCATAGACAATATAGCAATATTGTCACCCAACCATAGGCTTGTCACCAAACCATAGGCATGCATCCACCCCGAGCATCATAACCTTGACAGATAGAATAATTCTGGATGCAAACCAATGGACAACCAGGGTAGTACACCTTTCTCCAAGGCTAGCGCACCAAGCAAGAATAACCAAAGACCAAGCAGAAAGTCCAAAACCATAACCAAGAGAAAGTCCAACCAAAAATCCAAAATCCTGGTTGCAACAGTTGCAGTTGCACTCCCTCTCCAAACTTGTGCACCACTAGTCTTATGCAGTTGTGAGAGTGTAAGTGACAAATGAGCTCTAGCACTCTCTATTTATACTTCTCTAACTCACTTGACTGGGCCGACTTCTTCTTCTGGAGGATAATAACTTAATATTAAATATTATCTTGAGCCGACTTGTCTTCTAGGGTTATTATCCAACGTTTTAGGGTTTCTCTTGCTTCCCGAAATATTCTAGTCTCGTCAAAGGTTACACAAAGAGGTTAATACCTCCCACAACTACAATAACATCAGCACTCCCTCCTAGCTAGGGAGGTATTAAAAGCAATGGTCTTGAGCACAAACAAACCATTCAACCAGTAGCATCATCATAGCCACACATGCTATCTCATGATCTCTTAGATCAACTCACAAGCAACATCATCACTATTAGTATCATCTGATAGCATCAACTGCATCATCTCTCGAAGCCATACTCCATCTGACTAATCGAGCATGATGTTGAATAAGTCACTCACTCCACAGAGTGATACAAGAACCATTCTTCTAATCTAGACATATGTCCTAGAAGAATAATTGTTCCAACAAACGCTAGAAGCCACGCCATGGGCTACAAGGACTATTCTTCTAATCTGGACATACGTCCTAGAAGAATGACTGTCCTGGACCATTTTCCTTCCGGCCACTACGGTGAAATTAGGGAAAATGTTTGTCCTGTACCAATCTTCTCCACTTTGGTCACTACTGTGAACTCGGGGAGACGGACCATTCTTCTAACCCGGACATACGTCCTAGAAGAATAGTTGTCCATGCTACATCAACAATCTGTCAACATGGACCATTCTCCGCCTGGAGAATGTTTGTCAATCAATACACTGACTATCCATCTAGCTGGAAATCATCTCCAACATTAGTGGTAGACTCCATGGCAATTAGATAGTAGCATATTGTTGCTATAATGCCATCCAATAGAACACAACTGTGTCTATCCATAGTAGTATACAACTACTATCCAGTGGTACACAACCACTCCTAGTAGCACACCTCTACTAACCAGTGACACACAGTCACTACCAGTGGATCACATTCACCACAGTAGCATACAACTACTGTCCAGAGACATACAGTCTCCACAACAATCATATCATCTGATATCAACCTGCATAAACAATATCATGATACAAACTGAGTCATCTAGGCCATTCCTCCACTCACATATGTGAGATCTGGAAGAGCATCTTCCCTCAGAAAGTAAAAACATCAACCATGGGCTATGTGGACTATTCTTCTCAACCATAGAAGAATAACTGTCCCCGATTTATGAGCCTGGACCATTCACCTAACTGGGCCTTTCCTCCGGCACTAATCACAATGCAACCTGGAGAGAATGAGTCTGCCCTAGGGAATTCTTGTCCCTGATTGTTGAGCCCGGACCATTCACCTAACTGGGCCATTCCTCCGGCACTAATCACAATGCAACCTGGAGAGAATGAGTCTTCCCTAGGGAATGACTGTCCGAACCATTTCCTAAGGAAATGATTGTCCTGCACCAACCTCCAAAACGGACCATTCTTCGAAATTGCTCACAACTGTGAACTTCGAAAGAATGACTGCCCGGCGAAGCGGACCATTCTACTAGACCACTACTCAGAGTGACTGCCAAGAAAAATGACTGTCCTAGACCATTCCCCCACGCTAGCCAAAAGGGGAATCGTTGTCTACGGTACATCAACAATCTATCGGATCATTTTCATTACGAAAATGTCTGTCCGATCTGGACCATTTTCCGAACTAGAAAATGCATGTCCGTTAGAAATCTTGGAACACTTTCTAGACTGGAAGGTGGCTGCCCAACCTGGACCATTTTCCGAACTGGAAAATGACTGCCCATAAATCAATAACATATCAGTGCTCCCTCCCAACCTGGGAGTAATCTCTTCCTTTTCTAATAAGGAAGTCATCTCCACGAGTACCAACTTGTCCCTTAAGTACGCAAACTTTTCATCTTGGACATAGACTTTACCAAAATATATGTTATTTTCTCATCTGTGGAGATATACTGGAGAACCACTTCTCCCTTCTGGACTCTATCATGGAGAAAATATTCGATCTCAATGTGCTTCGACCTGTCATGGAACACCGAGTTCTCTTAAAGCTTCACACAGCTTTGATTATCACAATATATCATGGTCGAATCCAGCACCTGATCAAACAGTCCAAAAACCAGCTTATGGAGCCACACTGCTTTTGTACAAGCATCACAAGCTGCAATATACTCTGCTTCTGCAGTGCTAAGTGCAACAAACTTTTGTTTCATGCCCAATCTAAATCGATAAATCCATGCAGTTGTATATCATAACTCAAACGTCCCACAAAGCAAATATTTGGTTGAGTATTCTCCAAATACATATTCGAGCCAATCAATTATTGATACAGAAACGGGTCTACTGGATTAGAGTCTCCCAACTTCTTCAGATCTGCAATCCATCATCCTGGACTTCTAAGGAACCATTTCAATATACTTCCTCTGTCATAGGAAGTTTTCACCACGCTTATGCTATACATGAGAGGCTTTGCACCAAGTTTGCTTGAATTTATACAAAGTCTTCTTCCATCTGCATACAAGGGTCTCTTTCTAGTATACCTCAAAAACCTTGAGGTTTCTCTACACACACTTCTTCTTCAATTACTCTGTTGAGAAGAACAGTCTTTACATCCATCTGATGTAAACTCCAACCCATGGATACTGCAAGAGATATAATGGCTCAGGTAGAGGTATATCCGGTTACTGGAACAAGTTGTCATCATAGTCTTCTCCCTCCTTCTGGGAGAACCTTCTAGCCCTGAGTCTCACCTTGTATCTATTGATGCTTCCATTCACAATTTCTCACATACATTGCTCTTCATCACAGCTTCCTTCCATTCCTTCTACTTGACTGCTTCTAGTGGGTTCAAATTGGTTCAATTAGTTGTTCTGACTTTTCTTTCTTTCTTGGAATCTTCATGTTCTTCCTCATGTTTCTCTTCAATGTTGGAGTCCATAGAATCTTCTATAGATTACATGTCCTTCTTTCCTGAAGGCTCCAACCTTCTGCCATAGGAACATAAATGTAGATGGACAACCAAGGATATTCAAGGCTTCTTTTCGAAGAAGACTTCTTCTAGAGTCAAACTGAACACGTGTTGCTTATCATGGCTGCTACTTCCAATGAAGAACATGGATAAATACTTCATATTCTTTACGGATTCTTCTTCAATGGATCATATCGTTGGGGATTAGCTCCCTCCTAATCCCAGCGTCATGCCTAAATGAGCAATATGCATTCTCTTCTTTTGGAATTTTTTGATCAACTCCCTCCATTTGAGAGAGTCCATGTTTCTGTCTGCTGCATCTCTCTTTGCTTTCTGCAAAGTGTCACAAGCATGTTCTGGTTTCCTTTTGATTATTGACTTCCTCCGATTCTAACTCCTCTAAGTCTCTTTAAGTTTGTTTCTATCTGTTCTAATTGCAACCCATCTTGGCAGTTGTGTCATCCTTATAATCTTCTGCTATGACGGCTTCTGCAAAGATTGTTGATCAAACATATTTCACAAGGGTACCTTCCCGAAACAAGAACAACAAGACCAAACAAGAAATATCTATCTAGCGGAGATGTTAGTTCAACTTGCGAACAAGTACAATAAGCACCTATATCAATAGTATTCATATGCAGTCGAGTATTCATTGCATCTAGGAATAATAGAATCTTTCAAAGACCACTTTCACAATTTGTAATGTAGCAACTATCACCCTTGATATATACACAAATTTGGAGCTTAACAATTTAATCAAACCTGGAACCTGAAGCCTCAACTGCTATGGAGGGTGCACTTGTTCTTCTGAATGCACTAAATCCAAGATTACAGCTTGGACAAGATCTCTAGTACTTTCCTTGCAAACACACTCATGTTTTGCTAGATGATATAACTTAGATAGCATATACAAGTGCATACCTTTGAAACCTTGTAGCATCGTCCAGTTTGTGTTCCAATCTGAAACTAGATACCATCTTGACAAGAGATTAGAAACTCAATCAGAAGATTCAATGATTAGAACAAGCTAGAAACTCTACAAATTTCAACTTTGATCACAAAATCAATTTGACCAAAAGTCAACCTTTGACTTTGACTTTGACCAAAAATTCAAACCTGACGTTTTTGCTAGCTGAGAGTACCAAGAGGTGCGCTAGGCTAGGGCGCACAAGGATGTCAAGGAATTAGGTCAAATGCTTCACCAGAAGTACCTGAACACATGGATTAGGGTTTGTTGCAGCTGCATAAACAGAAAACCTAGCTGCAATTGTAATTGGTGCCATAACGAGCTTAACAAATAACTTCCCAATCTATCTTCCAGTGGTTAGACTATCTAAAGATAGTGTGGGCCCATAACCTGTTAGAAATAAAGAGATGTGCTCATTTTTCCATAGACAATATAGCAATATTGTCACCCAACCATAGGCATGCAGCCACCCCCAAGCACCATAACCTTGACAGATAGAATAATTTTGGAAGCCAACCAAGGTAGCGCACCTTTCTCCAAGGCTAGCACACCAAGCAAGAATAACCAAAGACCAAGCAGAAAGTCCAAAACCATAACCAAGAGAAAGTCCAACCAAAAATCCAAAATCCCAGTTACAGCAGTTGCAGCTGCACTCCCTCTCCAACCTTGCGCACCACTAGTCTTATGCAGTTGTGAGAGTGTAAGTGACAAATGAGCTCTAGCGCTCTCTATTTATACTGCTCTAACTCACTTGACTGGGCCGACTTCTTCTTCTGGAGGCTAATAACTTAATATTAAATATTATCTTCAACTGACTTGTCTTCTAGGGTTATTATCCAATGTTTTAGGGTTTCTCTTGCTTCCCGAAATATTCTAGTCTTGTCAAAGGTTACACGAAGAGGTTAATACCTCCCGCATCTACCATAATATCAACAGATCTTGTAGATGAGGAGATTTATTGCAAATATTGCAATAAATGCATAAAGGGTTGAGCAGGGGGGGGGATTCAAAGAACACTTGGTTGGTATAAGAGACCAAGTTGCCCCATACATGGCCCCATTAGAGAAGATTGATCATTGGACAGATTAGATTGGAATTGCAAAATTTGAAGAAGACGAGGCTAGGCAAAAGGTGATGGTTGTAGCATGTTTTTCAGACTCTAAAGCCTAGAGGCCATTTAGATCCTCATTGATTATGTATTTTGTTTTTTATATGTATTGCACTCAGTGCCATTTCGAAACTTTTTGATATATTCACCTTTATATTGTATATGCATGAACAGACTTTGCATTTTTGTCTCTAATGGTTTGGAATCTTTAAAATATATATTTTTTTTAATTAAATTTAAACATTTTATATATTTTTTAGTAAACTGAGTCATTGAAATCAAATAGGTCCGAGTCCAAGTTGACCCTCGAACGATTTTGAATCTAAGTCCAAGTTCTAAAACATTGATATCTACTCAAGGCAAGTCCACATCACTCCATCACAAGCCTCCATGGACTCCATCTATCCTCCAAAGCAATGTATTCCACTGGATCAGCTACTCATTGTAAGAATATTGTCAAAGCCCCAGGCATCCCAAGCCATCTCTAATCCTTTGGATAGGAAACCAAGTTGCCACATTTCAACTAGGGCTTGAAGCCCTCCTCCATGATGGACAATGGTCCACATCCTCTATAGGGCACTCTCTAAACAAGCAGCTCCTCCATGACGCCTCAATGAAGGCCATCCACCAAATTGCCAAGAGATCTCCAATGCCCAATGGAGGAACACCAAGCCTGCAATCAACTGAGATCAAGAATCCATTGAGCAAGTTACCTCAACTATGCATCTCCATCACTGACCACCTCTCATTCTACAATCCATCTCGGACCATCGAGGGGCTGAATATACACTATGTACCCCATTGAGCATCCATGATGCCTCAATGAAGGGCATCCACCAAATTTCCAAGAGATATCCAATGCCCAATGGAAGAACATTGAGCCTGCAATCAATTGACATCAAGCATCCATTGAGCAAGTATCTCAACTGTGCATATCCATCACAGACCACCTCTCATGCTACAATCCATCTCAGACCATCCAGGGGTTGAACATATACTATGTACCCCAAAGCTCATGAAGCACCCGCAAAGACGGTGTAAATACTTTCGAAGTAACCCGAAAATCTAACACTCAAGTCTTGGGTTATGAGAACACAGTATTCTAGAGTCGGATATAACAACTTCTAGGACAACTACAAGCTACTTGTCCCCATGCTCAAGCTCATCCTCCCAGGTAAAAAGGGACCAAATCAAAACCAAAGAGATGGAATTTTCTAGAGGAATCGATGTCGAATAATGACGATGATTATAATGAGGTAAGCAGTGACCACCAATGTCAATCAGAGAATCCACTCCTCACTCACGAGATAGAATATAAGATATGGATATCGACCTTTCCTCCTTGATGGAGGTAGTTGTACCTGAAGCCCCTCTATGTGGAATAAAGAGATTTCACGAAACTAAAGCCTTTGATTCAAATAAGGAATTGGTTCTCTCAATGAATCCTTATCTATGCCTTCTAACTTACAGTTACTTATTGCAGCTCCTTCTTCAAGGGGGTGGCAAGAAATTAAAAAAAAAAAAGAGGAAAAGGAAGGATTGAGGATTATTATTTAAAGGGTCAAAAATGACATGTACATTATTTATGTAATTTTAATCTTGTAAGTATGCACCTATCCTTGTTTTTTTTTGTATCGTGCTTTGAGCACCTAAAGAATGTGATTTTCATTCTATAATGGATAGAAATTGTGATTTTTTCCTTGGAAAAAAAAGAGAAGAAAGTATTCATTCATTTGTTAACCTTTCAACCTATATCAGCATAGATATATGGATAAAGCCATAGTTGCCCCTATTTTAGGATGGCTAGAAGTGATACATTGTGGAAAGGTGGTTGTGTAAGGGAGGAATGAAGAGGTTACCTTGTAGGGTTAAATAGCTCATATCATTCGCGTGAGTCTTTCCCCAAAGATGGTGACAATACGGCCCTGCTAACCTTTGGTACAGACACTTCTCTACAATGATCTAGTATGATTGCAATACCATGGGCAAAACATGGATAATATCCTGATATGATATATGTTAAAATTTTCAAACCATGGTAAGCATAGTCTACACTCAAAAATGTAAATTCTAAATATGCTTCTCTACTGACACATCATACTGAAATATAGGACAGAAAGTACTAAATGAACTCTCAAACCGGAAACCCGCTTGTCATTAAATCTGGAAAAACAGTTACTGCTACAGCTCAAACATATTCTGCTAATCACTAGCACACAACTCAATCCCACACTCAAAAACATTGAAAAATAACCACCTCCACCCTGCTTTCTTTATAGATGATGAAGGTTAGAAGAGAAGACAAACAACCCATCCCTGTGAGCGCTAAAATTAGAAAGGAAAAACCCTAATCTAATTCTGTCTAGGGAAGTGTGCCCTACTTAAAACTGGAAGTTTCCCTAGCTCATGCACTTAAGCTAACTGAAGATAAATGCAGCCTACTTGTAAATCTGGAAATCAAACTCCAAAAGAGGAAGAGCATCTATTTTAAAATTGGAATGCTAAATCTGGAACAGTTGTAAAATTAGAAGTGCATGAGGTTGGTACATGTGTGCTAGAGGCGTGCATGTGCCCTCTCAATCTCTCCCCTACATAACTACAATGCAGTACATAAAACAACCTAGTGTTGCGCCCTCTTTCTCCTCAAATGTGCCCTCATCATGACTACACAAGTACTCTGCACAGGAATCCAAATTGTTGTTGCTAGTGGCGCACCTCTGCTGCTAAAGAAGACTAGCATGCCACTGTGGGAAAGAACAGTGTTCGATGCAACAAGTAAAAACTAACAATAATATATAGATGCTAATCCATTATAAACCTACAAATATGCATATGGGGTTGAATGCATGGTTTATGATTATACATATCCATTGTGGAGAGTTTCAAGGGGTTGTATGGGTAATGGAAAAATGCCAATTGGGGGTGAGGGAAGGACCTCTAGATCTATTATATTTCCATACTATTAAGGTGAGGAAAACTCAGAGACACTAAGAATAGTTATCAATATCATGTGCTTCCAACCATATGAAGTAGTTTTTGGAGTTGATAGCAAGCTACTACCATATATGGAGCAATGATGACCACTTGTGACAATGGCCATGGAAGTGGGGTCTCTTATGGGATGTTTGCGATGACTATAATTCCTTCCCTAATGGTGCAAGTTAATGGAATCGTGATGAAAAGCTTAACTTCCGCATACCTTGGTCAATAGAGTGGGCTTGCATTACACACTAACTATATAACTTTATCTCTCATCTTTGTATGATCCAAGTGTAGAGGGAATGGGTGATTAATAGGCTTACGAGGATAGAATGAAGTCGTTTGCTTGCATCACTAACTAATAGGCAAACAAAGGAAGTATTATAGCTTTGTAAAAACATTAGTCAAACATCATACTCATCTAGCATTTCAGCTCCTCCTATTACAAGCATTCATCCAATGTATAAAAATGTACTATCACACCAAGTTATTGGCATTGTCAAGTCCATCAGGGTGACTTGTCTAACCTATGTTAGTTTACTGTAGCTCTGACCCTGTTCTCCATTAACCATCAGTTTCTATCATTTCCTATTTTTAGGGAATTTCTATTTTTAGTGGTTCTATTTACAGACTAGAGTTGATTGGTTGACTAGTGATTAGTCATCAGTGAGTTATTTGCATAATGAGTCAAGTGTTTGGTATGCATTGGTGTGTGTTCATCACATAGACGAGTGTGCTTGGTGTGTGTTTGGCATGTGGCTACCCTATGAAGGAGTGTGTCTACTTATTCTTGGCACATGTGGGGCACATTACTTGAGGAGTTACACAATTCTATTCTTTGACATTTTTGCATGTATGGACCTCTCTCTTATTCTATTAAAGAGATGGAGGGTGCATTAGAAAAACATGTGATCATTGTAATTATTCTTTCAGTGTTAATGAAAAGTTATGTGATTGTTGCTACATATTTCTAGCTTGCTGGTTTTGATTTTCAGATTTAGTAGTTCTCAAAGCTACACTCCTATGTCTTGCTGGAATGATATGAAATTTTGATATGCAGTGTCTGCACCCCTGATCAACACTCCTATGCTTTTAGTTTTCAAAAATCCGAAGTTTTAGTTGGTGTTTCTTAACGTTTTTAATTTCAGTTGTAGGGTAAAATCTGAGTAAAGACCTGCTATCAGGAATTACAAAATTTAACATGGTATCAAAGTTGTACTGATAAAATTCTTCCATCCAATGAATGGAGATGGAAACTACTTGTGAGGAGGAGTTGACAATGGAGGATTTCAAAGCATGTGATGCCCGTGTCTAAGAAAGGCACAAGGACCTGTGAGAGGTTGAGCTATTTTTTATGCCTATGAAGGGCAAAGTGAACCTGTGATAAGTCATTTATTTTGGCTAAAATGTTTTTTGTTTGATTTGTGATGCAAAGGATTGCAACAATGGTGAACTTTGGACTGTCAGGTCTTTGAAAGTGTGCCCAATTAGAAGGAACCTCCAATTTAACCCCCTACAAGTGCAGGCTGCAGATGCTTATGTAGGAGATTGAACAATGGGGCATAGTCCAAGTCAAAATTACAGTTCCTACAGATCCTCAAAAATGATCTTAGTACAAGAATAGGGTTGCTAAGGTGAAGACAATTCTTTGGACTCCATGAAGGACCACCTGAACCCTAACATCGCAGGAAAATCAGTAAGGAAATGTTCAATGCATTACCAACTCTCTATCAAATGTCAATATTTCCAAGAAGATGCTCTTGAAGAACAAGCTCACGTAAACACACATGAGTAATTCAAACACCATGGCGAGTTACTTTATGAAGCTCACCGAGCTTAGAGATCGACACTTTGCTATTGGTATGAAGATTGAAGATGAGGAATTCGTGCCCATTGCACTATACAGTTTCTCTCATGTTTGGGAAGCCATTGCTTAGGGTGTGTGTGCTCAGGGAAACCTCCCATGTTATGAGAATCTTTGGGCCATCTTTGTCCACTAAGAAACAAGGCGGGAAACTATGTCAATGCAAAGAGAAGGCCAAGGCCTTGCACTTATCACAAAGGCAAGGAAAGGTGGAAATAAAAAGGGAGCCATGAAGGGTAAGGAGGAGGAGACGTTTTCTTCAAATCATGGTACTAAGGACCAGAGTCATGTGACATGTTACAAGTGTCACAATAAAGGGAACTTCGCTAATCAATGTCCAGAGAAGAGAAAAGGAAAGGGTAAGCAGCAACAAAACAGCAGTTTGCAAGGAGTACAGATACTTCAATCGAAGTGGATGAGTAGGCATCCACACTTGAAACCTTCTCTATGGTTTCATGCTTTTCTATCAATAGCACTTTTGGTGTTGGTATGTGGATAGTGGAGCATCACATTGTATGACATTCAACAAGAAAATTTCTAGAAAATTTCAAGAACAAGATGTGACCATGCAAGTGGAGTTGGGTGATGACTCTACATATTCAATCACTGGAATCAACACTGTTATCGCACAGATTGTAGCTTGGGCAAAGCCCAAGCCAAACCACAAACATGTGACAACTATGGGAGTATTTACCAACTGTCACCTTAGATAAACAATCCCCTCACTTTAGTGATGATGAAAATCACCACAAGGGGAGAATCCCGAGTGACCCTAGGGGGATTGAGACGGAAAGTGATAAGATATGAGATATGTCCCTATAGGTCAAGGTCAAATGTAGAGATGAAGCTTGGGAAAGAGTCTTGTGAGAGGGTAAATGGTTGCCAAAGATGATGTACCTGCAAAACAATGTTAGCCCTGCCCGGAACAAGACAATTAATGATAATAGAAGCTTCAAATCAATGGGGATGCAACAAGTAATTTTGTTGTCCCAAATTGCAGCAATATGGAAATATATATATCAGCAATGAATGATAATAATAGCTGCAAATTCAACCATCCAAAATCAAGTACAAGATGTTGGAAACAAAGCTAGCAAAGACTAGTTAAACTTCCAATAATTAAAGCAAGATTCTGATGGTGATTAGGGGGCTGTTATGTAGTGTTATCAGCAAGTTATGCAACAGCCTACTAGCTGTAGCAATCAATTGCTACAACAGCAAATTCTAGCCACCAAAATTGACAAGCAGTTCACCCAAAAGATAGTCAACAACTAGTAAATTAATAATGGTAGCTTGCAAGTAGATTTTAGCGGTAGAATAGTGAGTAAAACAAGAGTTAAAGATGAGTTTGCTGCAGCCCTAATGGCCGTAGCATTAATTTATAACAGCAAAGAGAATTACTTGACCAATCAAGACACCCCTAGGACACAAGAAAGCCTATAACATGTAGAAATAGATCCAACTTGAACAATTGCAATATCTCAAAATTTCATGCATACCAATGTAAAAATATTATATCTCCAATGCAAGCAGATTAGTGCCTTATCAATTGGGTAATGGAGTCTCTTGTGTATGAGCTAAGGATTGTTACTTCTCTAGGGGTGTAAGTCTTTTTACTCCCTAGAGCAAACAAAACTTAGCAAGGTAAATCTACAGGTGTAAGCCCTTTTACTTCTTGTAAAGACAACAATGATAGATCTTGGTGGAGCGTGTATGCCCTTACACTCCTCCAAGGATTTAGACCAAATCAAACTTGAAACAAGAAGAAACAACGCGATATGCAGAAAATTCCTTACCAATTCCAAGAGATAACATGAAAAACCCTTATTTACCAAGATTATTCCATCACCATAGCAAAGAGACAAGCATCAAGAGATAGCGCCTAGCTTCTTCCACCAAAAGACAAGTAGAATCATCCACAATGCACCAAGAGAGATAGATAGAGCAAGTTTCCCCAAGTATGGCAAAAATTTTAGCCAAGACTGTATGTAATTCTCAAGCGCATGATGATAAAATGAAAAGGGAGTGACCTTTATTTATACAAGGTCACTCAAAACCATTTCTTCCACTTCTTTAAAATGTCAACAACAAATTAGAGAGGCCGACCTCTTCTATTTGCCTCTTACAACTCAAAATTAGAAAACACATAAAGAAATTCCCCTTTTAGGGGTGACGTAATGCCCTAAAGGGTGACGTTAGGTCTCCAAGAGAGACGTTAAGCCTCTTGATGAAGATCGTTGGGCCAGGCCATGTGCCCTGCCACCGAGTGATCTAGTACATGCCAAGTGTATCTCTCTCCATCAAAACATGTCACATCACCATCAACCATGAGAACCCCATCAAAAACCCTAGCTTCCATGTGACGTCTAGGGCATAGAAGATGACGTTTTAGGCCTTCCAAGGCCAATGTTGAGGTGCAAGGGGCTAGCATGTAATCATCTCATGGCATCCAAGTGCCTCCAAAGGCAACGTTCATCCTCCCAAGTGTCCAATGGGAGGGGGCGCATCATCCAACCTGTGGACTTCATGCCCCAATGAAGGTTCAAGCAACCTTGTGCCTCCACGATCAAGCTTTCATCTAGCAAGTTCCTGCAAAGACCAACAAGTATGCCCTCCAAGGGTCCACAAGTCACAAGCATCATGCCAAGTAAGCCATATTTAATAAAAGAACCACCCAAACATGTGCAACTACAATCTACCACCGAGCCTTCAGTCCCTTCTTCCCATGAAATGAGGTATAAGCCCTTATTGGGTCAATATGCCCGAAAACCCAAAAGATGGGGAAACAAAAGGGAACAGGTATGGAAAGTGATAAGTATGTGAGGGAATGGTACGATGACCCTTCAAGGAGACCTCCTAGTAGCAAACATTTTCCCGAGGGCAACCCACTTACTAGGACAACATGTCAACCACCAAGGTGAAATGAGGCAAAAGGCATAATTTCCAAGCAAACGTTTTCAAGATCAAGGAAGGATCCTTTGCAACATGTTCAAACTTCAAATGCTTCAAATATTAAAATGACACTTACCACGACACCGAACTTGTTACCTCATGAAGCAAGACTTGTTGTCCTCTGTGGGCCAAGCTGGGTGTGGTGGATGACACTTCAAGGAGACCCCCTAGTAGCAAACATTTTCCCAAGGGCAACCCACTTGCTAGGACAACATGTCAACCACCAAGGTGAAATGAGGCAAAAGGCATAATTTCCAAGCAAACATTTTCAAGATCAAGGAAGGATCCTTTGCAACATGTTCAAATGCTGCAAATATTAAAATGACACTTACCACAACACCGGACTTGTTACCTCATGAAGCAAGACATGTTGTCCTCTATGGGCCAAGCTAGGTGTGGTGGATGTTGTTGCCATCGATTAGATGGTGATGCATGGTGAGTGAAGGGCTCTGGCTGTTGATCGGCCTCTCGGTACTCCATGCTTGCAACTTGCGGGCCTCGAGACATCATCTCCTTAGTTATCCCTAGAAATGGGGGGATAACAAACACCATCTCCTTCAAGGTGCCTTCAAGTGGTGTTATCAATTTGCATGATGTTTCTTGTACCTAGATTAACTAAGAATCTCTTTTCAGTCTCAGCTATTATAGTGTGAAATGTATGGTTGAGCAATAATCAACATGTGCACCATAAAGAATGCAACGAAGAACTTCATCGTTTTTTGGCCAAAGGAGTGCGTGAAGGGGACCTTTTAGGTTCCTTGTTGAAACTTGATACTACAAAACATAAGGCCTTAGTGCATCATAGTGGCAAGTTCTGCAAGTCGTCGCACAAGCGCCTTGGTCACTTGCACAATGGAGATCTTCCTCTCTTGAAAGATATGGTGCAAGGACTACCAGATTTCAAGATAGATCAAATTGGTGTGTGCAAAGGATTTCAAGATAGATCAACTAGAAAATTAACTTGTAATGAGGATTAAGAATTGGTTGATCCTCCTCTTGTTAGAATATAGAAGATGGTGTGCTCGTTTTACCATTGACAATACCCTCGTCACCCAACCACAAGTCGAAGCCTCCCTTCGAGCACCTTAACCTTGACCTGAGAATTCCTCCGGAAGCAAACCCTAGGCTAGATAGCCAAACAAAGAGTAGCACATCAATCCCCAAGGATAGCGCATCACAAAAGATTGATCAGATGTTCCAAACCCTAGCCAAGAGATATCCAAGCCAATACTGAAACTAGCTGTTGCTGCAGCTGCAACTGCAACCCTCCTCCAAACCTGCGCACCAACTGCAACTGCAGTGTGCACCAACTGGGAAAACTGCAGCCCTGAGATGTTGTCAAATGAGAACTGGCGCCCTATATTTATAGTAATCCTACCATTTTGTTGGGGTCGACTTCTCCTTCTGGGTATGTGTCTGTTCAGTATATTATTATTATTTCTGGCAGACTTCTTCTCTTTGAGGCTAATAGCCTAATATAAATTATATTCTTGAGCCGACAAGGCTTCTAGGGTTATTAGCCAATTCATTAGGGTTTCTCTTGCTTCCCGGAGTCTTCTATTCTCGTCAGGTTCA
>JZKD02S1617086.1:498867-526897 GCA_000966675.3 Picea glauca
CTTAGGGTGTGAATTGTTTATATCTCTTGTATATCTTGTACATTTGTGTATCTTGTATCTACTTGATGTATATTGGTAACTAATCTGTCAATCTTGTAAACTTGGTAACACTTAATCATTCTTTTGTGTAGTTATAATCTTGGTTTGGGGTAGTTTAGTCATAATACCTTTTTGTAATTGAACCACCCCAAAACATAGTTGACCCCATTTGCCCAACCTTAGGCACTAGTCCTTAGTTGACTTAGGGAAAGGGCTGCCTCTCATTTAGACTTAGACTTGCACTTGCATTGCTGCTTGTCATCCTAGGCTAGTTTTCCCCTTAACCTTTTAAACAATTGAAATTAACTCCAAGAACACATAACTTTAAAATTAACTTAGTAACTTAGGGACTACCCCCCTTGGCTTCCCTAGGAGTAAGCCTAGACGGAAGAGGTTCCAGTCAAGGTGACAGTGTGGGCTTGGAACCTAGACATTGTGTCTCCGAGGGCACACTAAGTGAGCAGGACTTAGCTCACGTTTGCAAGTGTGCATTAGGACGGCAACAAGGCCCACTCAAGCTATTATATATATATATATAACAAAATGTTAGAAATAGGGAAAAAAATGAAACAAAAAATGCTTCTTTTAAAAAATTTTGATTACTAGATCAGCCTAAAGAATAAAACATACAAACAAATCTGAAGAAAATGAAATTTTTGAGTTATGAAATAACTTTTAACTTACCTCTTGAATCAATGAGAGATGTACCTGTCACAAGTGAGATGTATGCCTCTATAAGTATGCTCAGATTTAGATTAGGTTCATAGATCAAATCTCTAGGATTTGATCTCTGTCAAAGAGAACTGTGAGACTGTTTTGCCATAGATAGGAAACCCCCAAGAAAAGAACAATAAACCATAGTCATAACAGCGAATAACCCCATCGGGAAAGCCTCCAATAAGCAGTGATGGCACAGGAAGGAGATCTGGACAGCAAGGAAATCAACTACAAGCAAACTCTCACATAGATCTGGACAGTAAGGAAAACATCCACAAGAAAACCCTCACACAGATCTAGGACAAGTAGATCATCCACAAGAAGATCCTTACATAGATCTAGGACAACAAGTAGATCATCCACAAGAAGATCCTCACACAGATCTTAGACATATCATCCACAAGAAGATCCTCACACAGATCTAGGACAGCAAGTAGATCATCCACAGGAAGATCCTCACACAGATCTTGGACAGCAAGTAGATCATACTCTCCACAAGTCTAAAAGCAAACCCTCTCCACAAAAATCTGGTCAGCACACTGAGAAACCCCCACAGGGGACTCAACACTCAATGCGACAGCTAAAGGGAAGCATGTACAGCCAAGGAGAGGACCCAGAAAGAGGTTGTGATACCTCCACACAGTTTCGTGGCCCTAGAGAAGGAGACGGCACCCATAAAACAGGCCCGACAGCTTAGAGGGAGGCAAATTTGAAGCAAGAGACAAGTCCGGCATCCTATAGAGAGGCAGAATTGATGCAAGACAGGCCCGACAACCTAGAGGCACCTCACAGCAACACAACCAGCAACCTCAGCAAAAACTCCAAAGAGGAAAACTTCCAGCCAGCATAAAAATCGCAAATCTGAACTTGTTAAGCAAAGGGAAGGTCGCATCAACAAGAGAGAGGAGTCATTGAGGTAGCCGCAGCAAGTAGGGAGAAGAGAGAGTAAGTGTGTGTAGAATGTTAGGGGGGTAGGGTCTTCTTTATAGTTAGGGAGAGGGGTTAGGGCAAATAAAATTAAAATTAAATATTGATATTTAATTAATACAAATATTAATTAAATTGTCAATTAATAAATTAAAACCCCAATCTCATAAATAAAACCCTAATCGCATAAATAAAATCCCCATCACATAAAACAAGAGGGAAAGCAAAACAACAAGGGGTTACCTTTTAAGACAAATTCAAGGGGGGTTCCATAATGGAAAAACAAGTCCACATGAGTCTCATAGTGACCTATAAACTTTATCATCACTGCATAAGGGGGTACATCAACAATGTGGTCATGTCCATCTTCATAGGCACTCCTAGGTCTCATGGACCATCTCCGAAGAGAGGAAGAGGATCACACATCAACACATCTTGGTATTACACCAAGATCTACCTAGTCAAAGACCAGTTTGCCCCAGAACACATCTAGGGGCCCTAGAACACATTTAGGGTCTTAACAACCAAGGTACAAGACCAAGGTTCAACCCATGCATTAAGCAAGGGTTCCCTGGAACACATCCAGGAGCCCTAGACATATCTAGGGACTTATATCAACCACCAAGGAACACATCCAAGGATCAATCCAGGCATTGAGCAAGGATTCCCTGGAACACAACCAGGGGCCCTAAGACACATCTAGGGACTTATGTCAACCACCAAGGAACATATCCAAGGATCAATCCAGGCATTGAGCAAGGATTCCCTGGAACACAGCCAGGGGCCCTAGACACATCTAGGGACTTATGACAACCACCAAGGAATATATCCAAGGATCAATCCAAGCACCATGCAAGGATTTCCTGGACCACATCCAAGGGCCCCAGACACATCTAGGGACTTATTGGTTGGTCCAAGACCAAGAACCCCAGTCATATACTGGGGGCCCTCACTAGGGTCTTTTGCCATGGCTCTCACTGCTTGGTCTCATACCAAGAAACCCCAGGACTGTGTTGGGGGTCGTAGTCCACAGCTAGGGTCTTTTCCATCCTCCGGAGAATGGCTCTTGCAACTGCATTAATTTCAACACAAACACTCCCAGGACACTCCATCGAGGATTTTTGGAAAATGACGCTTCTGACGCTCCCGCTTCATGCAACATTGATCTTAATTTTTGACATTCTCCTTTATCTTACCTTTTCTATCCTTTTACTTAAATTTTTAACATTACCATTAAGTGTTTCAAGATGTTTGAGGGTGGTTTCAACCTCATCAGACTTCATATGAAGAAAGTAGAATTTCATATCCCATTCAGAGTTCAACAAACTTAATAGTTTTCAGGATTTTAGAATTGGCTAGATTGTAGCATTCCATTGAAATTTTATCATGTTTGAGGGTGGTTCCAACCTCATCAGACTTCATATGAAGAAAGTAGAATTTCATATCCCATTCAGAGTTCAACAGACTTAATAATTTTCAGGATTTTAGAATTGGCTGGATTGTAGCATTTCCATTGGAATTTTATCATGTATGAGGGTATGGGATTAGCATTAGTCAAGACCACTAGCTATGGGATCTTGCATCATGTAATCATTTGTGAAGTTAATATAGACATGGATCTCCTTCTAAAATGTCATTTATGTGTATCATTCTTATTTTCTTGCAAAATATTGTGTTATATAAAAAACTATATATCTATATTTTTTTAATATAGCATGTTTCTTCCACATACCCATTTTGGGAGGTCACATTTCTAGGCATTATGTTTTGTAAACTTGTACACGTTTCCGCGTTTCGTGCAACCTAGTCTTCAACTAGTTGTGATGCTATTTGCTTTGCAAGTTGGTACCAAAGTTAACCAATGAGACATTGAAGACCACTATTATTTACTATGATAATCAAAGTTGCATCAAACTCTCTAAGAATCCATTATTCCACGATCGCTCCGAGAACATTGATATTCGTATCATTTCTTGAGAGACAATGTACAAAAGGGAGCAATGGTCCTAGATTACATTCCTATAGATTCATGGGTGGGTGACATTTTGACAAAGCCCTTAGCAAAGGGAAAGTTCAAGACCCTCATAGAGAAGCTTGGTTTGGTGGGGAACACATTCCTTTCAATGAGGGAATGTTAGTTTTCTTGTTGCTCCGAGCCTATTCTCCATTAACCATCAATTTCTATCATTCCCTACATTTAGGGATTTTCTATTTTTCGTAGTTCAATTTATAGACTAGAATTAATTGGTTAACTAGTGATTAGTCGTCAGTGAGTTATTTGCATTTTAATCTTGAGTTTAGCACTTGGCACATGTTGGTGTGTGTTTGTCACATGGAGGAGTGTTCTTGGCATGTGTTGGTGTGTGGCCACCAAATGGAGGAGTGTGCTTGGTATGTGTTGGCATGTGTCTACCTATCCTTGACACGTGTGGGGCATATTAGTTGAGGAATTAAGTAGAGGAGTGTGATTGGCATGTGTCTACCTATGCTTGGCACGTGTGAGGCATATTACTTGAGGAGTTAAGTAGAGGAGTATGCTTGGCATGTGGCCACCACATTAAGGAGTGTGATGGGCATGTGTCGACATCTGTCTACCAATTATTGGCACATTTGGGCACATTATTTGAGGAGTTACAACCTTCTAGTTTGGGGCTTTCTGCATGCATAGAACCCTCTCTTATTCTATAAAAGAGATGGATGGCACATTATCAAACAAGTAGTCATTGTAAGTATTCTTTCAGTGTTAATGAAAAGTTATGTGATTGTTGCTACAGATTTCAAGTTTGCTGGTTTTGATTAGCAGATTTAGTATTTTTCATATCCACACTCTGTCTCTTGCCCGATTGATTTGAAATTCTAATATGCAGTGTCTACACTCCTCATATATACTCTTATGATTCAGTTTTCAAAAATCTGAAGTTTTTATTGGTGTTTCTTAAAATTTCAGTTTCAGATGTAGGGCAAAATCTTGAGTGCAGATATGCTATCATCAATTATAAAATTCAACAACCTGTTACTTGAAAGAAGGGATGTGACACTCAAATGCTAATGTAAATTTGGTAAAAACTGCGCAATTAACAAAGACAATATCACAACATCCATAAAATGTTATTTCATCTATCTTATGTTGACCCAGGACCAACCCTTTGTTAGAAGGATTCATCGGAACCTTACTGTCTGGCTGGGTTGACCCGGGCCAACTTTTGTTAGAGGGGTTGATAAGGTCCTTGTGAGACCTATCTTTCAGGACCTTACCGGACTGTTCCAGGGTTGACCAGGCGCAGCGTGAGAATTGTAATGAATAAACCATGTTCCCAATAATGATGGAAACTCTAAGATGAAACGTTTTCAGTTTCTTTTCAGAGGTTACATGCAATTGTTTTTTCCTGGGAGTAGATGCAATCAATCTACTATCACACAATTAACATGTAAAGATCATGTCCAGGAACGGTCTCTATGTATATTCTTAAACAAGTTAACAATGATACAACTGTCAAGATTGAACCACGTATTCTCTTTTGGCAGGAAATGCCCAAATATACATTATTACCTGGAACCGAAACCAGGTCGTTTGAGGCAAAAAATACAATGTAAACGAGGATTCCTACATCTCTTCTCATTACATTACTGTAGATTTCAGAGGACAGTAATCATATAATGAACGAATCGATCCTATTCTAAAAAGCTGACCCGCCGGATTTGGTTTTTCCCAACATGACATCTTTGGCTTCGTTGACTTTGGAGGCGAGGTAATCGCTGCCACCGGCATCTGGATGGTTGGCTACCATCACCTTTCTATGAGCCTCCTTTACCTTATCAGCTGGTGCACCTTCCCTGTTGGCAGCCATTCTCAAATTGATTTAGCAAATTTACCAGAAGAATTCAAAAACTGCGTATCATGTGCTAATAAAATAATAATCAACAGCCATTCTCAAATTGGTTGAACAAATTTACCAAAAGATTTCAAAAACTCAGCATCATGTGCTGATAAAATAATAGTTGTCTACTGGGCTGGTATCTAATAATAATAATGGTCTACTGGGCTGTTGTCTAGCAGTATACCGGTGGGAGTTTCACACATTTAGTCCAGGTTCGATGCTAAGCACATTCCTGTAAAGGTTCTACCTAAGAATCACAAACGTAATATGTTCAAGGAGTTTCGATCCCCCTCCGGCCAAAAATTGGGAGGTTTCTTAAATAATAATAATAGTAATAATACCTGAGTCCAAGAATGAGTGCAGCTTCCCTCCTGGTCATGGTGGGTTGAAACCCTCCTTCGTAGAATTTGCGGAGACGAGGAGTCGGAGGGCGGGCTTTGAATGCTTGCCAGGCCTGAATGCCGTATTTGCCTGCCAACGCAGCTGCGGCTACTGCCGCCCCTACAATCAATGGTGTTGCCTGCAATGGAAAACAAGGCCAATGTATATGAAATTTCTCGTTCTCTCCCTTTCGTGACTAGGGTTTTATAGCGACATTGAAGAAAAAAATTTGGACGCCAAAGGTGAAATTTTGCCACACTGCACACAGGAAAAGAAAAAATAGTATTTTGCTTCTACTCACCATTTCTGGGAAAAACAAATCACCAAATCACAGGGAGACGAGACTCGCTCGCTTTCGATCATACTACACATTTGTCAGCGACTTCTGTCAGCCAAACGAGGTTAAATTGGCTAACTTATAAATTCAATAAAAGCCACTCCCACGTGTTTTTTTTTTTCACACGGAAATTTTTTTTTCCCACAGAAAAACCAGATCCACTGTTAAATTGTTAAATCAAGTGTTTCATGATTACAAAAAAATCTATAATATCTATAGTTACTAATATCTGCTCAAAATTTTGATTCGTTGTACTATACTATTAGCAAGTTTCTAAAGAGTTGTTATTGAGAGTTGTTAATTGTTTTACATATCATATTTTTACTTATCAAAAAAGAAATCATAAACTTTTATTAGTGTTTAGTTACATTGAAATGTAACATTAGAAAATCAAAGAACTATCTGTATTTACAATATTTTCTTTGAAAATCTCCTCATAAAAAAGCCAACCTAGGGGGTTCTCCAATGTTTTTTTGGAGAGTTGATCTATGAATATGCATGACGTGAATTCCTTCAAAACTCGCCTTTAAGCATCTTATTTGTTCTTTCCAGCTATGTAGATAAATCGGGTTCAAATTTGAGTAGTCATTAATCCATTCAATAGTTACTTTGGAGTCACCAGTCGCCATCAAATTTCTTATGGATAGTCTCTGTGCAAAGAAAAGAAGCCCCCAAAGACCCAAAATTCCAGCTTTCATATTATTGCCTTTACCTCCGGCAAAGTGTGCTTTATAACTATGATCAACACTTAATTTTATAAAAATTCCAACACCACATTTGTCATTGACAGTTGCACCGTCAAAGAAACATATTGGATTTTCATCAAAGAAGATTGGGTTTAGGATAAAGTCCACTTTGTTCACTTCTCTTGTTCCTTTAAGTTCTTTAATATCAAGTAGAATTCTGGAAATAGTTTTGGAGTCCTCTCTTTGCCAATTTTCAAACAGGATTTTGTTCCTGTACTTCCAAATTCTCCAACTAACCAGAAAGGGTATAAATCTCAACCTTGGATATTTTGTAAACTAATGCAGTAAGTTTCCTTCCAGAGTAGAATGCATCCAGGCTTCTGAAAAATTGAGGGAGTTTAAAATTTATTTCCATATGTATTGAGTGGCTTCACAATGTATGACCAGATGATATGTTGTCTCGTCGTCCTTGAGACAAAGACTGCAAACAGCCGGTCCAATGCCTCCCCTTTTCCTAAAATTTGCACCAGTGAGGATACAGCCTTTTAAGCATAACCACATGAAACAAATAATTTTGCTAGGTATATTAACTCTCCAAATAGACTTGTACCACCATTTAGAAACACCATTATGTGAATTACTAGCAATGCATTGATATGTTAAGTTTGCAGTAACCGATCCAAAAGCCATGTTCCATGACCAAACAACTTTATCATTTGAATTATTAAGTGAAACTCCACTTCTTTTCAAATTTGCAATGTAATTGTTCCATTCATCTAACAGATCTCTTGATAAACCAAGTTGGTTGGCATTTATCCAATTTTGTGAATCGCTAAGTGTGTTTGGAAAGGTTGCTCGAGCAATGGAAAAGATACCCTGATTAATGAGGAATTGAATTAAAGGAGCAGAAAGTTTATATGAAGAATTATCTCCAATGAAAGGATACTTTCCAATTATAACTTGATTTTCGCTCCCTATTTGCCAAGCCACCCACTCTTTAATGATATGAAATGAGCTCATAAATTTTTTCCAAATTATAGAGGCATTAGGGTACTTGAAGATTCATTTCCTTGTCCAAGAAGTCAAGTCGACTCCTTTTAAATATTTACCTTTAAGAATTTGACTCCAAAGACTATTACCAAATATCCCTCTCCAACAGGATTTAGCAGCTAATGATTTGGCAAACCAGAAAATGTTTCTTATACCCCATCCACCAAATTCTTTAGGAATTGCAATGTTTTGCCATTTGGATAAATGAAAACATGTTGTTTTGTTCGCTCCTCTCCATAAAAAAATTGCCATAAGTTGTTGAATTTTGTGCAAAGTAGAGGCAGGAACCTTCGCTAAACTGAGCCAATACACAAGGATACTTTGGAGCACAGCTTTCACCTAGAGAGAGCCACTGATATGTCCAATTGTTAATTCTCTTTACAATCTTCTCAATCAACCAATTCCAGTCCACTAATCTGTATCCATTTGGTTTTAAACAAAAACCTAGATATTTCATACCTTCCTCAAGGTTTATGAACTGAATGCTGAAATCTAAAATTATTCTTTGTTTAAGTTTGGGGTCAATGTTTTGTGCTAGAAAAACTGATTTTTGACAGTTTACCTCCATACCTGATGTTGTACAAAATATTGCTAAAATTGATTTGAATTCCAGCCAGTCTTTATAATTCCCGCCTCCAAGGATTAAGACATCATCTACAAAAAGAAGATGTGTCACAGTGATTGTGGTGGCAACTTTGAGGTCGTGAAAGGACCCTTCTTCAACAACTTTCCTCAATGATCTACTAAGACATTCTACTACCAGAAGAAATAGTAGAGGAGAAAGCGGACAACCCTGTCAGAGTCCGCGATGACTTTTGAAGAAATTTTTTGGGGTACCATTAATTACAACTGCCATATTTACTGAGGTAATACAAGCCATGATCCATTGGGAGATCTCCCAATTTAATCCAATCTAAGTTAACAACATCCTGAGAAAATTCCAGCTTACCTTATCATAAGTTTTTTTCAGATCCAGCTTGAGAATAATGTTGCTTAGTTCCTTTGTCTTAGCAGAGTGTAAGCATTCTTGTGTTATGCCAATAGCATCAAAAATTAATCGTTCCTTTAAGAAGCCAAACTACTCATGTGAAATACAAACTGCTAATTTTGATTTTATCCTTGTAGCAATAATCTTAGAAATGACTTTGTATACAAAATTACAAAGTGCAATTGGCCTGAAATCATGAAAATTCCTTGGTTTATTTGCTTTGGGAATAAGTGCAAAGAAAGTGGCATTGAGTGAACCTGGAATAAAGCCAGACACTCTGGATTCTTCAACAACCATGTGAAGATCCTCCCCCAAGATCTCGAAAAAAGACTGAAAAAGTTCTTGTGTCCAACCATCGGGGCCTGGGCTTTTGTCTTTAGGCATCTTGAAGACTATATCCTTAACTTTGTTAAGCGTAACTACTTTTCTGATCTCATCACAATTTGATCCACTAAAGAATTTTGGCATATGTTCAAGTACCTTGATATGGCTGCCAGTATCTTCTAACTCAATGGATCTGTATTGGGATTTGAAATGCTTCAAAGCAGTTTTTTTAATTTTTGATTCAGAGGATTGGAGGACACCTAATTCATCTTCAATATCCCAAATTGTATTTTATGATCGCCTCATAGTGGCAAATTTATGGAAAATTTTAGTATTCTTATCTCCACTGTTGAGCCAAATAGCTTTACTTCTAAGTCGCCAAGTATATTCGTCAATATCAAGTATCTTTTCTTTTTCCTGCTTCAGAACCTTAAGAATGTCCAGATCAACTTGCTCAAAAATCTGTGTCGGACACTTACAAAAGATTTCTGCCATTTTGGATTCAATTTGGAGCAGATCCGATTGTAATTGAGCTTTCTTATCTCTCTGCCAAAGGATCACCGCTTTTTTTAAGTTCTTTAATTTTGAACACAGTAGTTGGATAATGGAGAAATCCGACCAGTGACTCATAGAGTTCCACGTTTGCTTGATGAGTGAAGCAAATTCTTGATCCTTGATCCAAGTAGAGTTGAATTTAAATGGTGGCGAAGATTTCTAAGAGAAAGAGTCCAATTGGAGGCAGATCGGATTATGATCCGAGATGGTAGAGTTGATTACCCAAGATCTAACCTTGTTGTTGTTGTTGAATAGGGAATCATCAAGGAGGAAGCGATCTAGTCTCTTCGCTATACCAACGGACCCTGCTCTGCCATTCCGCCAAGTAGGAGTAAGTTTTGTAGGTTGGACATCCACTAAACCAAAGGAGTGAATGAGACTTGTGAAGAAGTCTGAGAGAGGGTCTAATCTAGCTGAAACCCCCCAAACTTCCCTCGTAGAAAGTGTGAAATTAAGATCTCCGCACACTATAATGCCTTCTTCGTTCAATAAACCAGACTGAATAATAGGGAGCTAGAATATTTCCCTATCCTTATAGGGGGCATAACAATTGAGCAATTTAACTTTATTCGTTGACTGCTTAATCCTTCCTTCCAGATAAATACCTAGAAAACCTCGCTTTAATTATTAACTTGCGTAAATTCATGGCAATAACCAGCGTAGCCAAAGTGAACATTTCTTTAAATTTTTCTGTAGCAATTACACTATAAAGATAAAGGTGTATTTTTGTCTGTATTATCATTGTTATTATTTTTATATATTCTTATTATTAGTTTTGTAGCAATTACACTATAAATATAAAGGTGTATTTTTGTATGTATTATCGTTGTTATTATTTTTATTTATTCTTATTATTAGTCCTTGTAGAAGGCTTATGGCTAAAGCAATAGTTTGTTAGTTTACTCTATTTTTGTTTTTGTGTTCATCAAAAATTTGGTGTTGTTTTTCAAAGTTTAATTTTGTGGGGAGTCATCCAATTTTATCAAAAATTTGGTGTTGTTTTTAAAAGTTTAATTTTGTTGGGAGTCATCTAATTATTTTCCCTGTGTTCTGATTGGTGTTTCAAAACAATATTTTATTTTCTCCAGCAAGAATTGAATAGGCAATTTAATTATGCACATTTAGTGGATGGTTGTGCATGTACAAGTCTCAAAGTTTTGAGACCATCAGGATTTCCAAACCTTACTACCATGTCAGTGGGAAATTGATGGCATTTAAAGTCGTGGACCACACAATATGCTTATATATTTGCTATACAATATATATATATATATATATATATTATTGTCTTTTGATTGTTCATTAAATTTAGAATGGTTCATAACTTTTGAAGGGATTTTTGTGTATTGTATGACAAGATTCTATGTGATAGCTTTCACGGATTACAAGGAGTTTTAATTGAATTCTTTTGTTCTAATTAATTGATTAATTCTTTGAGTTTGATCACGATATAGTGTGTTGCAAGTCAAGAAGGCGGGGTTCTTCCCTAAGTTACAAGTGTTACGGTTGGTGACTTGCAAGACATTTGGTTTTTGGGCTTGTAGAAATCTATGAGAGTGGGTAAGAAGTCATGTGCATCTAATATATTGTTTTTAATGAGTTGGATGCCATATTAATATATGTATTTTAGACAAGTGCAATTAGTTTCTCTAGTTGTTGTTTGATAGAGTTTATTTTATGCATAGTGCAATGACTTTTGTTGTGTTGTTGTTTTTTATCAGAAGCAAGTCAAGTCACCAAGGGGTTGTTACAGAGACTGTGTAGGCTAAACAGGGAGAGAAGGTGTGTTGTTTTGAGGTTGTATTGTTCACTATGTTTTTTTGTTGCTTGATGTGTTTATTTACCATGTCATCTATTATGGTTAAGAAAGACGTAGTTGCTCTGAATTTCCAAGTACTGTGAGCCGGAAGTTGCAAGAGTTCTAATGTTGGGGTTCTAGGACAAAAAGAATTGGAGTTAAGTAGAAACAAATATGGTGTGTCTTTGTCAACTTGCATTTTTCTTCTTATTTTGCAGTTGTTTGATGCTATGGAGATAGTGTGGGTATAAAGTTAGGGAACAATGCATTATTTTGCATGTGTTGTAGAGAAATGTTGTTTTTAGGTTTGATGCATTTTCATACGGTGCTAGGGATTGGTTGGTTGGTGCATCGCACTGTGTTCCATATGTTTTCTTTTTTTTTTTAATCTGGGGGGGGTTGATTGTAGTATAAGCAAGTATAGTTTAGAAAGACGGGCATTTTTTAGGTTGTCCAGAGGCTTTTTCTATGAACATATGGCCTCACTCGGTGAAGCTATGTCTTCTGCACCTTGGCAATTGAAAAAGGAATATCGCTAGTAGAGTTAGCACTATGTATTTTCAATGCTTGTGCAAAGGATTAATGTTGGTTATCATCGTGATGTTCCATACCTTTGCACGACGAACTGTGATAGGGGATGTAATTTGGACGATATCTCAATCATTTGTGAGGTGTTGATGTTGTAAGATTTGCAAGCAAAGGGCAGTGATTTATAATTGTTCCCAAGTGAATGACATGTTTTTTCAAGTCCAATAACTATTGTCAAGGCACTGTCGGAGTGCAGAAGGCCAGATGTTATGAATTCTCCGAGTAGTCCAAAGATAAGCAACGTATTTGCTTCGCACTGCTTCTAGATGCATGGCATTTCCTCGTAAATCGGAGCAAATCAATTTAGCATAAACCAGTGACCTATCTTGCAAATTACGTCGCTTGTCACAATCATGGATGCAAAACTATTGGAAATGTGGAGGTGAGGAAGTGCAGCAACGCAGGAGGATGACCTATGCAGGTTCTTTACACAAGGCTTAAAAATAGATTGTCTTAAATAGACCAAGTATAGTTATGTCGACTGCAAAAGTGTCGAGGCAACTAAGCACGACAATGCTAGACCACAAGCAATATAAGATGGGCATTTTTTAGGTTGCCCAGAGGCTTTTGCTATGAACATATGGTCACACTAGGTGCAATTATGTCTTGTGCACATCGGCAGTTGGCAGAGGGATATCGCTACCATAGCCAACACTGTGTATTTTCAATGTTTGTGCAGAGAATTCATGTAGTTTTGTACCTCTGCATGATGAACTGTGATAGGGGATGTAATTTGGATGATATCCCAGTCATTTTTCAAGCATTGATGTTGTTGGATTTGCAAGCAAAGGGTAGTGATTTAGAATTGTTCCCAAGTGAATGCCATTTTTTTCAGGTCCAATAACTATTGTCAGGGCATTACCCAAGTGCAGAAGGCCAGATGTTCTGAATTCTCCATACATGTATTGAAAATAGACCAAGTGTTTATCGTGCGAGAGGCATAGTTGTGCGGAGGGCAGAGATATGGCCATAGAAAAACCTTCTGTCCAACCTGAAAAGTGGCCAAGTAAAAACGCTTTTGACTAGCAAATTGTCCAAAGATAAATAGATCACAAAGTTGATATTGCACCAAGGCGAACAACATGATGTCAATCTGCTAAAATATTTTTTAAACATGTATCGACTACCTTTCGAATGGAAATAGCCATAATAAAAAACCATCAAGCAATCCACATGTAAGCAGCACATTTGCTTCGCAGTACTTCTAGATGTGTGGCATTTCCTCGTAAACCAGAGCAAATCAATTTAGCATAAATCAGTGACCTATCTTGCAAATTACGTCGCTTGTCACAATCAAGAATGCAGAACTATTGGAAATGAGGAGGTGTGGAAGTGCAACAATGTTGGAGGATGGCCCGTGTTTTATTATTATTATTATTATTATTATTACTTGCGGTTACTATAGTGCAGAAGCTTTTGCTGTTATTTTTTATTCAGGTTGTGCAGAAGCTTTTGCTGTTGTGATATTTGGATGCTCTTTAGTGGCATATTTTCAGTCCTTGTGTAAGGATTCTACACTTTCGACCCTTACGATGAGAATTCATGCCACTTATGGTATGGCATTGGCATAGTTGATTGCTTGGACACTTGTGCAATTGATAGAGCGATATCATCAACACTTTCCCACAGGTGTATGTCGCACAGAGCCAATACTTGGTCTATTTAGCACTTGGTCTATATTCAAAACTTGTGTGGAGAACTGATAGGTCTCCTCTTTCTTCCTTGTCGCAGTTCTACATCCCCTTACTTCTAATAGTTCCACATGGGGGATTGTGAAAAGCGTTGTAATTTGCAGGACAACTCATTAATTTATGACACATTGGTTTGCTTCAATTTATAAGGAAATGGCAAGGATCTATAAGCAATGCGAAGAAAATCGGTTGGTTATATGTCAGTTGCTCGATGGTTTTTGTTTATGATTTCCCCTATTCGAACGGTAGTTGATATATGTGGAAAAGACAATTTAGCAAATTTGCATCTTGTTGTTTGATAATGTGTGCTCCATGCATAGTGCAGTTGCTTGGTTTCATTCAAATTTGCATTGGCATTGGTGTAACATTTAAGCAAACCAATCCTTTTTTTTTTTATAATGTTTTTTTATGTTTTTTTTAGTTGTATTGCTAAATCGAACGATTGAATGAAATATTCTCAATGTGCATCATATATGTGAAAGAAATTTAGTAGTTTATTATTATTTTTCTTTTTCAGGGGTAGATTAAATTGGTCAATAGCTATTCCATAAACTATATAGATAAAAAAAAAAAATTAAAGATAAACATAAACAAAAATAAGTTATGTGTTTTGAGGTTGTTTTTTTCCCTAGTTGCTCCATGCTATATACATAGCTTAAGCATCATATGAATGACACAAACTAAAACATGGAAGATACAATGTCATCAGAGCATTAAAAGAACTATGTTCTAGAACTATGCACTAGGGTGAAAACTTCACTATAAATAAACAATGGACTGTTGTTTTGGACTTTCAATCTGAAATGCTTGTAAGTCATAATAAACATTGGCATGTTGAATTACATGGACATTCGAACACATATAGGCATATTTACATTTTTTTTTTACATATTCACAATTTTTTTTCCTTGTTGCTGAACCAAAGCATGTTTTCATATTCTTGTTACATATTTAGAAAGCTTTTGTTTCTGTGTTGGATCAAGAAACTATGTTGAACATGACAAACAACTGATATAGCAGATATTCTAGTTGTGGATAAAACAAAATATTGGCAATTTTCATTGTGTTTGCATCTATTTGCCTTGTTATTTGGCTTGTTCAATGTACAATACATCAAAACAATCACTAGTGTTTAAAAAAAAAAAAACATTAAAACATTGAGTATATTATTCATTTGCTTCTCGTTTGTTGTTTGTTAATATTGTATATTTCATGTGATTTTGACATGAGGTTGTATTTGTCTGTTCATTGCATTTGGTGTATTGCTTTCACATGAAAATGAAATAGAGCAATTGTAGGAGAGCAAGAAGTCACAAGCAATGCAAGAGAATAAACTCAAGAACAATGTTTCAAAAGGAGGTATGCATGTAACAATTACGCAACAAACACACTTTATTTTGGTAAATTATATGCATATGCAACAATATATATCCATACCGCATAATAATGCGTATAATCCAAAGTGCATATTGCATTTGTGGCTATCCTATTAGTGGTGGGTTGAAAATCCAAGGTTTTTCAAGATTCGAGTACAAAACTCCAAGGCATCTGCATATTGAATGTTTAGTTGTGGACTAAACAACACTTGAGATGATCTGGGAATTACACGGACCAGTTGGCCTTTTGTCAGATGTGAATGGATGTATTGAAGCAAAAATCTTGGACTTGCATTGATTGATTGATAGTGCATTAACAAAGCAATAAACATTCAACATTAAAATAGATAACCATTGAATTGAGAAAAAACACACTGGATTGCAAAACATAAACATAGTTTAGATTATTTTCATTTGATACGAATGACACATACAAAGTCAGGCTAGTAAATTTCATAGAATTATGCTATGTACTTTGCTTATTTCAATAGTGGTTACATGGCTATGTGATATGGGTTATGTGTTTTTAATATGTGTTTGTATGTTGTTTGACGCTTATCTGTCAAAGGGAAACAAGATGATCTTATTTATTTATATTTGTTAACTATATCACTTGATGTAGTGTGTGTTATAGAGCAGAAAGAAGAGAAAGAGAGCACAATGTTGACATATGGTGCACAATGGTTTGTTTTTCCAGAGATTTTGCTCCGTTACAGACTTCTAACACTAACATTTGGTGCTTAACAAGATTTGAATGCTATTAGTTTGGTGGTCCTTGACTCAAGCGGTATTGGGACGTCAAAAAAATGCTATATTGAATTGTGAGTGTTTTGAATGTGGCTAGGTGGGATACCAACACATTGCTTGAGCAAGTGCAAACCATCTGTTTGAGTTGTTATTGTAGCTCGACACAACTTTTCGAATGTGTAGAGTTATCCTGGAGGTGGCAGCTGGATTTGGTGTACATTTGTCCAGGCTGGTGACATCTCTCTGCTTAGGCTTCCTCTCGACTGACGAAGTGTGGATGTGCTTCTTCCTACATTCCAAAAATCCAAGCACTAGTTGGCCTAAGTCCTGTAACTAGAACTTTTCCCCTAAGTCCTGTAACTAGAAATTTTCCCAATTAGTTGGGCACTTGTAAACAACAAGGACTGAATAATCACTCCAACGGGCAAGCCCACCATCATTCTCTTGTCTGGTTCAGCTTGGTTGATAACAAAGAAGAGAAGGACAACTACAATCGATAGAGGGTGAAGTGTGCATAATGGGCATGTTGGGTTCAACAATGGTGTTGATCCATGGCGGCACACACAACAGATGTTGGCTCAGAGAGCCTGCGAACCACAAGAACTTCGAAGGACAGTTCAAACAACTGCTTGGCGAGGATAGGGATCTTGCTTATCAACTGTAGGTTGGGTCCCCTTCCCAACAGTTTCCTTCTTAGTGTCAATCGACATGAGAATTAAATGGTGGGACTAGAGGTGGTTTGCATGAACTGTTGGTTGTAATAAATCACATGTTTACTAGGAGAAGCAATGGATGCGGGGACTTTGAGGTTGAACTATGATTCTTGGGATAAATGGAACTGATGGTTGGTGGAATTGTTGAATTGGCAGCTTGTGGGAGCTCTATTTGTGGAGAAATAGAGATTGGCTATGAATATTATGGCCCTGACAAGTAGTATAAATAGATGGAAAGATGACCAAAAATTGTCGTTGTGATGTTCCCATTTTGGCACCAGCTCTATGCGTTGATGTTCATGTACTCATATGTTGCAATTCAGATCTAGGTTCCTTTAATACTGTATGTAGGGGCAATAATTTGTCATACTACTGATGGTGCTTGCACAGTGTGAGATCATAACTATCATGTGTGTTGTATGTTTGTGATATTGCTGGATCATATTGCTTGACGCTTCAATACTGCAAAACGCCATGTAGTCCTTATGTCTCCTGTGTGAGAGTGTCATTGTTTCCAATCTCCTATATGATACCCATGACTTCACCTGTAATTTGATATATACAAATATGATGGCCTATTAGGTTGTCTTGTAAATGATTAGGTAAAGAGCCTTTTGATGACAAGTTTTTTGGAAGATGGTTACATCTTGACTTAGTACATCATTTGTGTGGGGGATGTCTGCAGCTTCAATACTAGTCATCAATTTACAATACTTGTCATTTGAGAGTTTCCACAAAATCAATGTCCATGTCATATTGTTTAAGTTTAACATGAAAGTTTGTTTATAGACCTTCTCTAAATTGTCGTTGAAGCAATATTGTTGTTGGAAGGTGTCCTGCATACGTTATCCACACATGAATGTTGTTTTATTTTTCTATATGCTATACATTTGCTTTTTTAAATGCATTTTGATAAACATGAAAGTTATGAATTATACATCACAAAGGTCGGATTGCTTTAAGGCCAAGTGCATAGGGCATATTTACTAACATGCGCTTTCCACACCTAAGTTAGTTACAAAATACAAGGAATGATTAATAGAAAGCATTAGGAATCTCATAGAAAACTACAACATTTACTTTGCACAAGTTGTAAATAGCCTCTATTTTTTGCAAATGCGAGCAAACCAAAGTGCCATAAATGACTGGGTCAACGTGCAAATTACATGGCCTGTCAGAATCCCTGGCGCAAAACGATTGCAAATGTGAATGTGTGGAAGGGTGGCATTGGGCAATGATCAGTCCTATGAATTATCCGCACATTGGTTGAAAATAGAATTAGCAATCATGACCGCGTGAGCCATATAGGTATGTGGAGAGAATAAGTGCACAAAAAATATGTGAGCACATAGAGGGGGTATAGTGCTTTGCGTTGGCTCTATACATTGGCCCCGACATTCACAAATTTCAGGGTGTTTGAGGAATTTTTTACCACACAACAATGCAAAATATCATGACTATTAAATCTTGTATTGGCTATTAGGATCCTGCCATGCTTTCTTTCTGTGCTTCTCAACCCCCTAGATGTATTCTCCCATGTTCTACTTCTTTTACGGTTCCATAGGATCACGCAATGGTTGTCACATTGATTGCTAATTGTTTATGCATTTCAATTGCAAGATCTGGCTCAAAGTGTTGTGAAAATGCATATACATCTTCTAGCAGGAAAGTACAAGTTTGTTGTGATGGACAGTGCCAAGGAGTCAACGTTCATAACAAAGTCTATTATACTTGGAAAATATTTTTCATTTGTAGGCGTTTTCACAATTTAATCTTATACATATAATTAACAATTTTGCAATGTTATGTATTGTGTGGTGTGCAATGTGCTTTGTGTGTTGCATAGTTGATGTACATCGCCCCCCACCCTATCCCCACCCCCCCCCCAAAAAAAAAAGAGCACATGGCAATGTAAACATAATATATAATATATTGTATGTGCTTTGCATTCACATATTCGATGTTCCAAGCAGGAGAAGTTGGATGAGCTAGGGAAGTATTAGTACTAGTGTATCGCAAACATCTACCCAAAAACAAAGGTAAATTTCCATGAGCTATTTTTTGTCTGCACGCTGCAATAGACATCAATACATATGCAAATATTTATAAACACTCTCTTGTAAACATAACAAACAAATAATGTCAGGTGCTTACGTAATTTGCAAATTGTTATGTTTGGTTCAAGCGAAATATTTATACATGGAATTTGAAGCAATCAATGTTGGAGAATCAAGTGTGACATGCACAGGTGAAGCAACTATCCATGCGTCACAGGAGTAATTGGAAAGGTATGTATTAAAAAAACTATAGATATTTACAATTGGGCAAGAATTACATGGATATTGTTCTCCATATTGCTTGTTTTCTACAATTGTTATACGATGATGCAACTGTGCAACTCAAATTATTGTCTCGACAGAGGACTTGAACAATTGCAGAACTGGGGAAGTATTCATTTGAGACGTGATAGTTGTTTACAACACATATTTGGAAAAAGCTAATAGATCATGCAAAATCTTGCGTGCTGGTATGGAATACGAAAATGGCATGATGACAGTTACATTGATTATTCCTGCACACCTTACTGAAAGACATGAGTAAAAGATTGTTCCTAGAGTTGGAATATCTATTTCAAATTTGAAAATTCTACCAAAACTTGGCTATGACCATGATGATTGCGATCATGTTATATTGATACTTGAATCAAGTGTCCAATGTGTAAAGAATACAATTTCATACTAGACACAACAATCAAGCAATTTATAAATAATATAGACATGTACCCAATCGACACTATTGGAGTTGTTGTAACCCTCGCTATAAAAGTTGGATCACAATACAATTTGAATATAAAAGATGGGAACACAAAGGATGACAAAACAATGGTATTCTTTTCCATGGTCAATGGTTTATGGTTTGTATGTTGATATATCTTAGGTGAAGCTATATGACAATTATAGTCTTTTATGTATCGATTGCAGTTGTTTGAAACATATGAGCATTTCTTCACTTCATTGGAACAACAATTGCAGACAGGGAAATTTCATGTTTTGCTATTTAAAAATATAACCAAGAGGAGAGATGCAAAAGAAAAGGTCTTTCACATAAATAGGTTGAAGGTACAATGATAACAACAAATGCATATTCAACTCCATTTGAACCTGTCTGTGAGATCTGCAACTTTCTTGCAGGTACATCTACTTTGATAAAAATGCAATGTTTGATTGTGCAAGATGTAATCCGAGATGCCATTATATATATAAGCATTGCCTAAGTGATATTATACACACAATGGACAACAACAATGTGCAATGCATTGTTAGGAAACACATACCGCGGGAGCTGCTTCATGGCTTGACATAAATGCAATATGAAACATATTTGCAAAAGAAAGCCATTGTTTATAGGTTGCAAAATTTTCAAGTGCATGGAAAATTTACATTAAACGACGACAGTGTGGTCCTGCATGTGCGATAGAGATTGAACGGAGACAATGTCATCCTGCATGTGCGATGAGTTCTATGTATTACTTTTCAATTTCTTTGTATGGATACTATAACTATAATTTAGTTATTATTTGTTTATATTGACCTAAATGTTGATGTGTAATAGCATATACATTGTCTATACATATTACTTGTATAGTTATTAAATACCAACAATAGTGTGTGCATTGTTTTTACATTTTGACTCCAAAGTATTTACTACACATTGTTAGCATTGCAATGTCGTTGTATTGAATTTTTGCAATTAAATGATGTCAAAATTTTAATGAACATTGGACTACATGTTTATAAATTATTTTTCATGTTACATTGCAACATTGATATATTGTTACTAGAGTTAGATTGCAATTGGAACAAATTTTTCTATTTAATGCTTCCAAAAATGTGGTTGACATGGAATTTGTAGGTGAGCCTTGATATCTTTAACAAATTTGGAGTTGTTTGCAAATGCCATATGCATCTACTGACAGTGTCAAAGATTACTGCTAGAAATAATTTCACACTATGGTTGGACAACAAATCACAACTACCTCTGTTATGCTTTTAGATATTAATGTGGATCTGTATATTGCCCTACTTGTGGCCTGGGATGGAATGATCAATGTACTTTCTATTAATTTAAGTAAGTTGTTCTGACTGAATATTTTTTCTATTTCTATTGTATCTATGATAAATGTTTCATAAATAAACACTAATAATAATATTCTAATTGGCCTATATAGAGCAAAATGCAATCAAACTTCAATAAAAAATAAGAAGTTACAATGCACTTTAAACACTTGACCTTGTAATAAGATAATTGACATAGTTGATTGATTTTCCAGATCATCTATTTCATGGCTTTGCAAAGCCAAAAGTTAACACATTGTTCGTCCCATGATTCCAAAATAGACAATTTATATCAGTATGCGCGACTCCAGTAACTTGTATGCAATGACTAGTCGAATAGAACTGAAAACAAACAACTAGCAACTATAATAAATTTTCTTGGTCTGCATTACAATGAATCCTAAATTTACATATACAGGTAATTAATCAAAATGCAAGTTCCACTATGTTGATTGGATTGCAAATAGATGTCATTTTGCAACTATCTAAAGTATTAGAAGTGCAGATGTGCGAAAGTGTAGGACTGCAATGTGATGAGTTATTTGAATTGTCCAAACAATTCTTGAAAATAGAATAAGTGTCGTCTTTGTAGGGATACACCTATGTGGAATGTGGGAGTGTTGAAGATATAGTTGTACGAAATGCAGAAGTGCATAGGCGTGCATATGCAGATGCACCAGTTATGGACTCTGCACACAAAATCTGGAAATAGACCAGACTCTTTCCCATGCTTGAGACATCTATGCAAATTGCACTAGTGCTGAAGATATGGTTGTGCACACTGCAAATACATGGTCATATTAAAATCCTACGTGGAATGTGACAAATTGCAAAGTAAAAACACATCTAATTTGGAGATTTTCCAAAGAAATGAAGCTTTTTTTCATAATAGCTCATGTATCAGTTACTCTAGTACAAAATTATGAATGCAAATCTAGTATGAAATTCTTCTGTCCATGAAATATATTTTTTAAATTCCTTAGTCGAAGGCCTCTTTATTTATCCATTTTTCACATTGTGTGAAGCTCGTTTCTGTGACCATATCTCTGCATTCCACGTACCTATATCTTATGCACATCAACACTTTGCACTGGTGTATGCTCCGCAGAGTCACCGCTTGTTCTAATTATATTTTCAAGACTTGTGCAGACTATTCATACCAGTGATCGTCTCGTAGTCCCACACTTCCGTACTTTTCCATTTGCAATGGTTCCACCCCCAAGTTTCTCGCAACACACCTAATTTTCATGATAAGGGAGTGATTTATTGCATGTTGATTTGCTTGGATTTGCCAAGAAACAAAGGTTATTTAGATCCACTTCCAAGTGAATGTTAGGCTTTTCCATTGCTGGGTTAATGGTTTCTATTTATCATTCCCTGTATTTTGTATCTAATTCAAGTGTGTAAAGGAAATTTAGTGAATACGCCTCATGCACATTGGCATAAAGCAATTCGACCTTCGTAATGTACTATTCATAGGTATCACATATACCAAAGTCCATTGAAAAAACAAAGGTATACTGGATAGAAAAAGAAACCACCAGTTTTGTCTGCACAACTTATGTACCACATCCTCTACTAACAATATTTCTTCATAGATGATTTGAAGAATGTCGATAGGAAAAATCTTTTTCCAAATTTCAACAATATGACATGGACATCCACTTTGTCAAGATTGTTAAATGATGAAGACAACGAATATTTAGCTTGTATTAAAACTGTAAATAATCACGATGAACTGCACACATGCAAAAGACATGGCTACTTGAGCGTTGCCTATACAACTAACGCAAGGCACTGTACAAACCGTCAATAATCACTAGATAGAAAATGCTTTTTGATAACGGAATTTCTGAAACACATTCCATTGCCACAAGAATTTTATATAGCATTTGCAAAAGCATGGTAGTTAGGATAAAATAATGTCTCACCCAGTCCCACACTTCTGCACTTTCACATTTGCAATCGTTTGACACCGGGGATTCTTACAAGCAACGCAATTTGCACAACAACAGAGACATTTATGGCATGTATATTTGCTCAGATTTGTGAAAAAACAGAGGCTATTTAGTAGTTGTGTGAAGTAAATGTTGTGGTTTTCTATGAGTTGTCCAATGCCTTCTATTATTCATTTCTCATATCCCATAACTAAGTCAGGTGTGGAATGGACATTTTAGTAAATATGCCTTATGTACTTGGCCTTAAAGCAATTGGACCTTTGTAATGCACTATTCATAATTTCCACGTATATCAAATTTCATTAAAAAAACAGACATATAGCAGATAGAAAAAGAAAACAACGTTCTTCTATTGTTAGCCTATGTAACAGACCCTCCAGTAACAATATTTCTTGAACAACAATTTAGAGAAGGTCAATGTACAAACTTGCTTCCTAAACTTAAAGAATATGACATGGGCATTAACTTTGTAGAAACTATCATATGAAAAATACCGTAAATTGATGATTGGTATTGAAGCTATAGAAATTCGTGATGCAGACCATGTGCTAACTCAAGATGTAACCATATTCCAAAAAACTCATCATCAAAAGCCTCTTTACTTGGCCAATTTCCACCTTGTGTCGATTCTTTTGCTACCACCGTATCTCTGCATATGGCATATGCATATGTTCCACAATTCACGTTGTTTGCACATCCTTTGCAACATAGCTTCTGACAAGTCATGTAATCTGCACTAAAACCAAAGCTTTTATGACAAGTTGATTTGGTGCGACTTACGAAGAAAGGGCGACGATAAGGAGTAATGAAAAGTAAATGTTCTTGTTGTTCTATGAGCTACTTAATAGTTTCTAATTATGATTATGTGTCTACCAAAGATAGTTCATATATATGGAAAGGACATCCTAGTGAATACACGTCATGCAATTGGATTTAGAGCAAATGGAGCTTGGTAATCTACTATTCATAACCTTCACCTATGCCAGGTCGATTTAAAAAGTAGCCGTATAGAAAATAGAAGAAGAAACCAACCCGTTTGCGGTGATACTCTCAATTCACTAGCTAGAGAGGATGATAATTTACACTAGTCTAGCTCATACAAGCGGTTCTTGAACAAGAGTGTAGAAGAAAAGCAAACATACAAAATTTGGACCACAGGGCTTGTCAATGTTGGCTATGTACCTAAGGTTTTCAACTTCAAGGAAGTCGTATACTAGTGTGCTCAAAAGTTTCATTCCAAGGTAAGAATGATTAAGGTCACAACAAAAGGAAAGAATCCAATCCTGCTTACTCCCAAGGTCTTCAAAAAAATGCTTTGTCTTCCTTTTGCAGATAAACCTTTTAGGGTTGTGGAAACAGATGCGTTCCTAGCCTCTCAGGTAGATGGTTCCAATATATTGAGATAATTTCTGCTATCATTTACAAACATGTCAACTGACCTTTCAACAATTGATATAACTTTGCTACAAGAGCATACCAAGACTTTTCATGGTTGTTCGTGTGCGTAGCTAGTCGACAGTCGACTTCACACATACCCAACTCAACATTGTATGCATTGTACTTTACCTTCTGGAGAGATGCCATGTTTGACTAGGAACAAGTGATATCATATGAACTTTGTTTTAAGTTAAGCAAATACTTAAGGACTAGAAGTTTTTGTATGGTCGCATATATGGTGTTTGCAATTGTCTATTGCAATGTCTTTGATAGTCTCCATGTTAAAGTGAGTGTAAATATATGGAACGAACCAGTCCAATTCTGGCACTCAGTGCTATGCAAACACAAAGCACAATTCAATTTTTACATTGTTCAAGATAATTTGGTTAAACAATACAGACACATGTTGGTTGTGGCGGATCCCAAGAGAATAACTCAGTAAGCTAAGGAATATTTCAACGGAAAGGGCATTTGCATTCAAGAGGAAAATCATACATACATCCGGATGTATGGTTGCCAAGAAAATCCCCTTCTAATCCCTATGTTTCTCTACGATAGATATTTTTCCGTGGAAGTTTTGCAACAGTATAAAACCTGTGCATTTAATTTGACAAGAAAAGAAAAAAAAAATCATTACATTGCCTTTTTGAGTTGGTAACATAACGATCAGGAATCTGTCGCATCTGAAAGAAGTCTTAGAAACACTTAGTGCATTTAATCTAAAATAAGCACAACCTCTAGGCATCTTTGACCCCCAGGGTTTGTTTTCCCAATACTTAAAATCCATAATAATATGCTCACCAGATTTGATGAGGAAACGAGTGACAATCCATCTACAAAAAAGGACATCAATGGATGCAACGAGGACTTGCCGATAGAAACAAGCTCAAATACAAAAAGGCAAAGCAAAGCAAGACAAAGGGGGAAAAACACTTCCAATGTCCAATCTTCCTCCAATCCCCAGGCACGTAAGAGCTCCTCCTCTAAACAAAGAACACAACAACATAATCTAAACAGAGAAGAGAGTAATTATGAATGTGTTGGAGTTGATGGTAGAGAGCAACCACACCATGTCAATCTTGAATGTGCACATGCAGTCTCACATCAAAAAAGGAAACAGAGCCCAAATATAGACAATTCACAAGATCCATGAAGTCCAATGCAAGATCTAGGAAATCCAAGAGATGTTGATGATATGCAGATCGACAATACAAAGCTACTTGAATGGGTAGCCCAGAGAATTGCAAAGAGCCATGAGATTACACAGGAGATCGCAAGAGAATAACCAATTTTGTTTGAGGATAGCTCCTTGACGTCGCACAATACTCAATACAATAAGCATGAAACGAAACTACACACAAACAAGGCCAGTCTCAAAAACAAAAAGATATTTCATAGATCAAGCGATGTGGTGGATATCTCAGGAGTTGGACCATCTACCATCATGAAACTACATCGTTCCACATGAGATGCACTTTTCAATTCAATTTTCGACTAGGAGTTGCAGACCATTATATTGAAGAAGATAATAAGTGATCTTGAGGAGGCACTGAATCCCAAACCACTCTTTTCACAACCATTGGCCATACTCTCGGTAGAGCAAACTCTTCCAAGTAATCATGGAACCTCAAAGCCAATCAGAAAAATGCTTCAATTGTTGAATGGAGTCAAAGGCTATGTTGCTAAAAACATTAACAAAATAATGGAGATAATCATACATACATGGGAGGTCAGTACAAGCCTATGTAATCTTTCACAAAGGATTACAAATTTTACTGAATATTTGCGAAGAGATTTGCAGCATGCTGAAGCCTTTTATAAAAATGAGGTAAAAATATTCATCGCAAAATTCACTACTATGACTAATTATCAAAGAAACCATCAAGGACTACCCTCAAACAAAAGAATAAAGCAAATAAATGCAGGTTGGGAAGCATGAATAAATATGTTTCTAGATGCAATTGTTGGTTGCAAAAAAATCAATGAAAGGAGAGGAGATGCTACTTTAAAAGCATTTGTTGTTGTTAAGGAACTACAAGGCCCAATTTTTTTTAGGAATTCAACCATAATCACTAAACAAGAATTTGACAGACACTTGGCCACAATGAAGACCTCATTAGCTAATGACTTCGATAGTCTTGGGGAATTTCCTAATGAAGAACTGAAAAGTGGCTAGTTACATTTGTTAATGACAATGAACACCACTTCTCAATCATCGACCAAGTCCAGCTGGAATGCAAAGAAATAGAGGAGGATATTTTGGCTCTTCGAGTTAAGAAAGAAATAACCATCCCACCAATCAAATAATATATTAATGACTAGGTCAAGAATGCCTTGAAACATATTGTTAACCCAAAATAACCACCAAAGACAGTTCAACAAGAGTTAGAAACAACAACTCTTATAAAGGCAGATACATACCAACAAAAGACAAACCAAAGCAACACAACATTTCCTTCTTGGTAATTACTCAAGCAAGCATTGCATCTCCTTTTGCTCTTCTTTCCTTTCCTCACTTGGTAATACCTCAAAATTGTTTGTTCTATGTTTTGTCAAAACTTGATAGCCCTTTCTAATTATCTTTATCTTTTTGTTCCAGGTCTTTCTTCTATTTTATGGTCCATGGGAGCCCCAATCCCATTTCGTTTGGACAAACGCCTTCAATTTTTATGGACCTTTTTTAAAAGACAATTGAAGCCAAGGTATTGTTTTGGCATGCATAGCTACTAATTTTCTATACTTTGAGTTTCAAATAGAGTTTTCAAGTCCGTGTTCACTCTTTATCATTTTTCAATGAAATATCATGTTTTGTGCATATGTAGCCATTGACTTTCATTCCGCGAAATGATATTTTGACCTCTATGCTATGATTAATATTTTTTGTATCATATTGTGAAAACTCAATAGAATAGTGCATGGTCCTTTCTCATGCCTTTCTTTCCTTTTCTATGTTTACTTAAGAAACCTGCTTGATTGTCAAGTTTTGTTTTAATTCTAACTATCATAAGAATTTATCCTTCTATATTTAATTGTTTTAAGAAATGCAGTAGGATTTATCTGTTAGAAAAACAGGACCGTGGAGCAATAAAATAAAAAAAATGCGGAAACAAAACACAGAAGATACACAATACAAGAGAGACACGAATTTACATGGTTCACCCAGTGTGGGCTACGTCCACCAGAGAAATTGCCAGGTCCTTCCTTTATTATTATCCAGCAAATGAAGGGATACAACCTACAACAAAACCCGTTGTAACTTCCTCTTCTTTCTCTCACAGTCTCCCCTCTCAGAATACAATGTTCGCCATCAACCATAACCGTAATACATTTCCCTCATAAAAGAGGGTTGCCTTCTAGGGAAAAAAACCCTAACATAATCTCTACCGTTAGATCTGCGACCTTATAATGAATGGTCCAGATTTACAATGAAATTACAATATACATTTACAAGGCAATTTTTTCCTTCGAGGGCTTCGCCCCTGAACCCCCATCGGGGGACGCTGCCCCTGAACCCCTGCTGGGTTCCCACTTGCCCCCAGACCCCCCAGCGGGGGGGATAGCCCCCCCATACCCCGCAAAGGGGGTACCCCCCTCTGCACTCCCCCGTGTCGAAGAGTGTACATACTTCTAGGGTGTAAATACTTCATGGGGTATAAACACGGCTGAAAGCAAGGACCTCTGAATCAGGAAGATAATCAGGCTCCACAACCAACAATCTCCCACTT